>OY992531.1:132218985-132321985 GCA_963921185.1 Dasysyrphus tricinctus
ACTTTTCAGCATTCTGCTCAGCGGGTTCATACAGAGACAAAACCAAAGAGGGCTAAAGGCGTCTCCTTGGAAGATTCCACATTTGATGGGAACAGATTGACTAGTGTGCTGTCCGAGGTGGAGTTTTATATTCCATGTTTCCATTGCCACTTTCATGAAGTTTATAATCCTTGAATCGATTTTATAAGTCTCAAGAATTTTCAGTAGGAATGTATGCGGAAGACTGTCAAATGCTTTCTTATAATCGATATATCCCATGCTGAGGTTACGCTTGCCCTGTACTGCTTGATGGACTAACACTGAATCAATTGTTAGTTGTTCCTTACAACCCATTGAATTTTTGGCACATCCTTTCTGCTCCTGCGTTATGATGTTATGGTTGATGCAGTGGTCATAAACACGGTTGGTAAATATCTTCGTCATAAGTTTGTATGTCGTCGATAGGCATGTTATTGGTCGGTAGTTGGCCGGGTCCAAGGTATTATTTCCTTTTGAAATAAGATATGTATTCCCCATCAAGAAAAATGAGGGGGTTTCATATGGATTTCTCAAAAGTTTGGTGAAAAATACTGCAAGTAGTGAATGCGTTGCTGTAAACTTTTTCAGCCAAATATTATGGATTTTGTCTGGTCCAGGTACCTTCCAGTTACTACTCTCTCGTATTGCTTTCGCGACTTCTTCTGTGGATACATCGGTGTTCTGCATCTCTCTGTAACCTATGCTGTCTTCAAATTCTTTGGCTAACCATTCCGTATTAAGATCGATGCTTTTAGGTTTGCTCCATATTTCACTCCAGAAGTGTACAACTTCTTCCATCGGTGGGGTTTCCAAGTTTGGCTGGTTTCCTGTAGGTTGATCTAATTGACGGAAGAACTGCTTCTGGTTTTTTTTCAAAAAGAGAGTTTTCCAATTTTCGGGCTCTGCTTTCTTTATATCTTGCAATACGCTGAGAATAGGCTGCAAGTTGCTGAGTTTTCTTATCTTTAATCTCCGTTAACGCATTTTCTGTCAACTGCTCAATTTTAAGAGGGTTGATGATGACTTTCAGTAATCTTCTGATTTTCCAAGATCTTATTCCACTGGCGTACGCTGTGAGTCTCCCTATGTCCTGTCTTAACTTGTTTATTTTATTCGTTAGACGTCGCTCCCAGGCCGGCATGCTTGACGAAGCTTTTGATGCACGGGTTTCAGTACAAGCTATTGTCTTCTTGCCCATTGCTTTGATTACTGCTACAGCACCTGAATATATCAAGCAGTGCACATCTTGTATGTTTGTAGCTGAAGCCAGATAGGTAGGCAAGATATCACGATTGACAATATTTGTTAGTTCATTCACTCTTTTGTTGTTATAAGTCCTGGGAATGATATCCCTGCGCAAAGGGTCACTATTTTCATTTATTGCCAAGGCTGCACGGAAGTGTTCGTCGAGCACAGTTTTAATATGCGGCTGCTCTTGAGTAGTTATGACCTCGGCTTGATTTGCGCTGATATATTCCGTTTGTTGGTTCACAGGGGTCTCAATAATGGCATGGGTATTTTCTCTGCTTCCTTCTGTTGTTCCTTCTTCTAAACTGTTGTTATTTTCCGGCTGTTCCTCATTTGATTGAACCACTACTCCGTCATTTGCTTCCCTAGATGCGGAGATATGGTTAGCTGCTTGTATTTTGATGTCTTGTATTTCTGTTACAGTAAGAAGCTGCTTGACAATAATTGCTCTCCTCCTGTCCGCAAGATTTTGTTCCGTTATTCTAGTTAGATCAGGAAATTGGTTCAAAAATAACTCCCTCATTTGAGTCCTATACACATGCAATTCCGTTTCCATATTAGTTGAAATGAAGTAGGAACGTATAACTGATTTATTCATATCGACAGTCCATTTAATACGTTGCCTAGGTAAACCTGCTAGTGTGGTTGCCATGGTAGTCCTTGGCAAAACACGTCGAGATACAGGTGGCGGTGTTCGAGGATTTTCAAAGTTTGGGCTATTGGAATGGGTTGCTTCTTCGGGTATCCCGATCAGTGCCCCCATAGGCATCTGACCACCAACGGTTCGCATGCTGTCACCCCCAGCGTTGGCTCCAGGCGGTGCCCCGACGACCTCGGGTAGTGGCATTCTTTCTAATAAATTATTGTTGTGTGTCTCCATGTTTATTTATGGGTTGGGATAATTAGTTACGTCATATTTCTCTACTTCGACCTGTTTGACATAGGTGGCCCTAAGTCAACATAGCTCTCGGTTTCACTGAAATAGACGCTTAAGCCCCCTCGCCGCTTCAAGGCTTATCCCTGAGGGGGTTATTATTATTATTATTATTATTATTATTATTATTATTATTATTATTATTATTATTATTATTATTATTATTATTATTATTATTATTATTATTATTATTATTATTATTATTATTATTATTATTATTATTATTATTATTATTATTATTATTATTATTATTATTATTATTATTATTATTATTATTATTATTATTATTATTATTATTATTATTATTATTATTATTATTATTATTATTATTATTATTATTATTATTATTATTATTATTATTATTATTATTATTACAGCACAGGGATCTATCTTGGGACCAGACCTTTGGAACATCTCCTACGATGGTATTCTTCGCATGGATATGCCAGAAGATACCTTCCTGGTAGGCTACGCAGATGATATCGCCGCGGTGATTACGGCAAAAGACACCGAAAGTGCGCAGATGAAGTTAAACCAGGTAATGCGACGGGTAAATTTTTGGATGAATGAACATGGACTCTGCCTGGCTGCAGAAAAAACAGAGATAGTTCTTCTGACAAAAAAAAGGATCCCTACCCTAACAGATTTCCACGTAGGCCCTGAAACCATAAGAAGCAAAGACGCTGTGAAGTATCTGGGAGTGACCATAAACACGACACTCACTTTCTGGCATCAGATAAGGAATGCGGCGGAACGAGCGGCGAAAGTGACCACGTCACTTAGTAGACTGATGGCAAATGTCGGTGGTCCGACGGCCAGCAAACGAAGACTCCTGATGTCGACCACGCATGCCATTCTATTGTATGGATGCGAGATCTGGGCAGACGCACTTCGGCAGGAAAAATACCGGAAGCAGATGGCAGCAGTGCAGCGACGTGGAGCTCTACGCGTAGCAAGCTCCTACAGAACGGTTTCGGAACCAGCCGTCCTTGTTGTCGCGGGAGTGACCCCCATCGATCTTCTAGCGGCACAAAGGAAGTACGTCTACGACAAAAAGGCGGAAATCGGAGTGGAAGCGGCAACCGAAGAGGCAAAGGAGCGCACGAAAGAGAAGTGGCAGGAGCGCTGGAGCTCGGAAAGCAGAGGGCGCTGGACAGCGAGGCTGATCAGGAATGTAGCAGAGTGGAACGACCGGAAACACGGTGAGGTAAACTACTACGTCACCCAGTTCCTCACCGGACACGGATATTTCAACGCTTTCCTCCACAAGATTGGCAAAACGAATAGTCCAGCCTGTCAGTACGAGGACTCTGCAACAGACGATGTCCATCACACTTTTTTCGCCTGCAGCAGATGGGAAGCCGAACGTCGAGATCTGGTAAGCAGCATCGGTGACATCACGCCAGAGAACATAGTGGAGAAGATGCTAAGCAGTGAGCAAAACTGGCAAAAAATCTGCAGCTTCATAGAACATATTCTCAGAAGAAAGAAAAGAGAAGAAGAAAATGATCGGGAAACAGTTGAACCCGTAAGTCAATCCCGCAAGGGAATCATGACAACCCCCCTGAAGTAATGCAAAGAGCGGTCCCGGGGGGGTGGGTCAGAAGCCAAAAGGGTTATGGCGGAGTTTTAGTCGGTATGTCTATACATACCTCAACAGTCCGACACACGGGGATGGTCATGGGTCAACGCCACAAAGGCCTCCTTACGGTGCATAAAGCATTTCTTCGCTCCCCTTAAAGGAAAAAAAAAAAAAAAAATTATTATTATTATTATTATTATTATTATTATTATAATTATTATTATTATTATTATTATTATTATTATTATTATTATTATTATTATTATTATTATTATTATTATTATTATTATTATTATTATTATTATTATTATTATTATTATTATTATTATTATTATTATTATTATTATTATTATTATTATTATTATTATTATTATTATTATTATTATTATTATTATTATTATTATTATTATTATTATTATTAGTATTATTATTATTATTGTTATTATTATTATTATTATTATTATTATTATTATTATTATTATTATTATTATTATTATTATTATTATTATTATTATTATTATTATTATTATTATTATTATTATTATTATTATTATTATTATTATTATTATTATTATTATTATTATTATTATTATTATTATTATTATTATTATTATTATTATTATTATTATTATTATTATTATTATTATTATTATTATTATTATTATTATTATTATTATTATTATTATTATTATTATTATTATTATTATTATTATTATTATTATTATTATTATTATTATTATTATTATTATTATTATTATTATTATTATTATTATTATTATTATTATTATTATTATTATTATTATTATTATTATTATTATTATTATTATTATTATTATTATTATTATTATTATTATTATTATTATTATTATTATTATTATTATTATTATTATTATTATTATTATTATTATTATCATTATTATTATTATTATTATTATTATTATTATTATTATTATTATTATTATTATTATTATTATTATTATTATTATTATTATTATTATTATTATTATTATTATTATTATTATTATTATTATTATTATTATTATTATTATTATTATTATTATTATTATTATTATTATTATTATTATTATTATTATTATTATTATTATTATTATAGAGTTTTATGTAGTACTTCTCAACCTCTATGAAGTTGGAAATTACCTATCCCGGGGTATGCCAAGGGATTAGGCTCTGTTGGAGCGTAGACCATGTTCTAGCCCGTTTGTATCAGTTTGCTGTAGGAATCGTCGCACTATGTTGCATGTGTTCAGGATCACAGATTTCTGCATAATCTCTAGTGCGTGGTTGAGATTATGTTTTTTTAACTGCACAATAAGATGTTTTGGTATCAAGCCTGTGGCAGATAGAATTATTGGAGAGATATCCACCCTTTCTACATGATACATTGTCTTCAATTCGTTTGCGAGATCAGTATATTTTTCAATTTTTGTGCTATATGTCGACTGAAGGTTGTTATTTAGTGGAACAGCTATATCAAGTAACGTTATTGTTTTTCCAACTTTATCAAATAGGACGATGTTCGGCTTGTTAGCTCGTATTGTTCGGTCTGTAATCATCGGCCTGTCCCAATAGAGCTTACAGCTACTGTTTTCAAGTACAGGTGGCGGTTCGTACTTGTAGTATGGAAGCCTTTCCTTGATCAGATTATTTTGCATGGCCAGGCCTTGGTGTATGATTTTCGCTACCTGGTTGTGTCTTGCTGTATAATCACGTGATGCTAAGCTCGTACATCCTCCTATGATATGATCAATAGTTTCGGCATTACTCTGACAGCGGCGACATAGGTCACTTTGTATATCTTCCCGTAATACAAATTTGGGGTAATTTTTAGTTGCTATGACTTTATCTTGAATAGCGATCATAAAACCTTCCGTTTCCGCAAAAAGAGACCCACGTTGAAGCCATACATTTGAGCTGGGATTGTCGATAAAGTCTTGTTGTAGTTGGAAGGGATGCACTCCATGCAGGCTTTTGCTTTTCCATACGTCCATGCGCTGATCACGAGAGAAAACATTGGGGGGTGTTTCAATCTCATTTGATTTAAGATTGAGTGGAGTATAATTCTTGTCTGCTAGACATACAGTTCTGATTAAATCCGAAGTTCCGACTTGACTTCTAAAATAGTCCCTCAAGTTGTTTATTTGTGAGAAATGAAGATTTGGTATGTCCAGGAAACCTCTTCCACCATCTTCATAAGAGAGGGTCACTCTTTCGATTGCACTTCTCGGGTGGTGGTACTGGTATTTAGTTAAGGTGGTTCTTATTAAAGTTGATATTTCATCAAGGTTTGTATTTGACCAATTTACAACACCGAAGGAATACGTAAATACAGGAATAGCCCAGGTGTTGATTGCTTTTCGCTTATTACCAGCATTTAAGTGGGACTTCAAAACTTTCGTTAGCCTCAGCTGAAACTTGTCTCGCAGTATCTTTTTCAGCTCCGTCTCTTGAATTCCTTTCAATTGTAAGAAACCAAGGTATTTGTAGCTTTCTTCTCGGTCCAAATTTGCTATGATATTGTTTTCGTCTAGGCGTAACTCTTCGTTGTTGGTCTGTACTTTTCCTTTCTGGATATGGATCATTTTACATTTTTCGATACCAAATTCCATTCCAATGTCATCACTAAACTTTTTGACTATTTGAATCATTCGATGCATTTTTTCTTTATTGTTGGTGTAGAGTTTGAGATCATCTACATAGAACAGATGATTGACAAGAACGGCACCAGTTTCTGCTTTCAACTTAAAACCAAGATTAAGACTTTTCAGCATTCTGCTCAGCGGGTTCATACAGAGACAAAACCAAAGAGGGCTAAAGGCGTCTCCTTGGAAGATTCCACATTTGATGGGAACAGATTGACTAGTGTGCTGTCCGAGGTGGAGTTTTATATTCCATGTTTCCATTGCCACTTTCATGAAGTTTATAATCCTTGAATCGATTTTATAAGTCTCAAGAATTTTCAGTAGGAATGTATGCGGAAGACTGTCAAATGCTTTCTTATAATCGATATATCCCATGCTGAGGTTACGCTTGCCCTGTACTGCTTGATGGACTAACACTGAATCAATTGTTAGTTGTTCCTTACAACCCATTGAATTTTTGGCACATCCTTTCTGCTCCTGCGTTATGATGTTATGGTTGATGCAGTGGTCATAAACACGGTTGGTAAATATCTTCGTCATAAGTTTGTATGTCGTCGATAGGCATGTTATTGGTCGGTAGTTGGCCGGGTCCAAGGTATTATTTCCTTTTGAAATAAGATATGTATTCCCCATCAAGAAAAATGAGGGGGTTTCATATGGATTTCTCAAAAGTTTGGTGAAAAATACTGCAAGTAGTGAATGCGTTGCTGTAAACTTTTTCAGCCAAATATTATGGATTTTGTCTGGTCCAGGTACCTTCCAGTTACTACTCTCTCGTATTGCTTCGCGACTTCTTCTGTGGATACATCGGTGTTCTGCATCTCTCTGTAACCTATGCTGTCTTCAAATTCTTTGGCTAACCATTCCGTATTAAGATCGATGCTTTTAGGTTTGCTCCATATTTCACTCCAGAAGTGTACAACTTCTTCCATCGGTGGGGTTTCCAAGTTTGGCTGGTTTCCTGTAGGTTGATCTAATTGACGGAAGAACTGCTTCTGGTTTTTTTTCAAAAAGAGAGTTTTCCAATTTTCGGGCTCTGCTTTCTTTATATCTTGCAATACGCTGAGAATAGGCTGCAAGTTGCTGAGTTTTCTTATCTTTAATCTCCGTTAACGCATTTTCTGTCAACTGCTCAATTTTAAGAGGGTTGATGATGACTTTCAGTAATCTTCTGATTTTCCAAGATCTTATTCCACTGGCGTACGCTGTGAGTCTCCCTATGTCCTGTCTTAACTTGTTTATTTTATTCGTTAGACGTCGCTCCCAGGCCGGCATGCTTGACGAAGCTTTTGATGCACGGGTTTCAGTACAAGCTATTGTCTTCTTGCCATTGCTTTGATTACTGCTACAGCACCTGAATATATCAAGCAGTGCACATCTTGTATGTTTGTAGCTGAAGCCAGATAGGTAGGCAAGATATCACGATTGACAATATTTGTTAGTTCATTCACTCTTTTGTTGTTATAAGTCCTGGGAATGATATCCCTGCGCAAAGGGTCACTATTTTCATTTATTGCCAAGGCTGCACGGAAGTGTTCGTCGAGCACAGTTTTAATATGCGGCTGCTCTTGAGTAGTTATGACCTCGGCTTGATTTGCGCTGATATATTCCGTTTGTTGGTTCACAGGGGTCTCAATAATGGCATGGGTATTTTCTCTGCTTCCTTCTGTTGTTCCTTCTTCTAAACTGTTGTTATTTTCCGGCTGTTCCTCATTTGATTGAACCACTACTCCGTCATTTGCTTCCCTAGATGCGGAGATATGGTTAGCTGCTTGTATTTTGATGTCTTGTATTTCTGTTACAGTAAGAAGCTGCTTGACAATAATTGCTCTCCTCCTGTCCGCAAGATTTTGTTCCGTTATTCTAGTTAGATCAGGAAATTGGTTCAAAAATAACTCCCTCATTTGAGTCCTATACACATGCAATTCCGTTTCCATATTAGTTGAAATGAAGTAGGAACGTATAACTGATTTATTCATATCGACAGTCCATTTAATACGTTGCCTAGGTAAACCTGCTAGTGTGGTTGCCATGGTAGTCCTTGGCAAAACACGTCGAGATACAGGTGGCGGTGTTCGAGGATTTTCAAAGTTTGGGCTATTGGAATGGGTTGCTTCTTCGGGTATCCCGGTCAGTGCCCCCATAGGCATCTGACCACCAACGGTTCGCATGCTGTCACCCCCAGCGTTGGCTCCAGGCGGTGCCCCGACGAACTCGGGTAGTGGCATTCTTTCTAATAAATTATTGTTGTGTGTCTCCATGTTTATTTATGGGTTGGGATAATTAGTTACGTCATATTTCTCTACTTCGACCTGTTTGACATAGGTGGCCCTAAGTCAACATAGCTCTCGGTTTCACTGAAATAGACGCTTAAGCCCCCTCGCCGCTTCAAGGCTTATCCCTGAGGGGGTTATTATTATTATTATCGACTTAAGTAAAACTTCTCAACTCCTATGGAGTTGGAAATCACCTATCCCGGGCTATGCCAAATGGATTAGGCTCTGTTGGAGCATAGACCATGTTCTAGCCCTTGCGCGTTGTATATTTGATGATGAGGGGGGGAGGTGGTCCCCCAACCCATAACCGTCTATTGAAAATGTTCGTTGGTGTGTGTTTCGATGTATTTACAGTTGGAGAAACTTTCTTACTATGTGACATGTGTCCAATAGCACCGATTTTTGGACCTGAGACAAAAGCCATTCCAGATTCAGTTTTTTTAGGTTGCTGCACAAATTTTTCGGGACAAGCCCCGTTGTTGAGATAATAATCGGAGTCACATCTACCCTTTCCATATTGTACATGGCCCGCATTTCGATGGCCAGACCAGCGTATTTAGAAATCTTTGTGCAGAATGTAGTTTGCAAATTTCGATTGAGGGTAACCGCTATGTCGAAGATATCTATCCTTTTTTCCCTTTTGTTGAACAGTATGATATCAGGTCTGTTCGCTGGGATGTATTGATCCGTTGTTATTGTTCTATCCCAGTAGAGTTTGAAGTGGGAATTTTCCAAGACAGGTAGGGGCTGGTACTTGTAATACGGGGTATGGTGTTGAATCAGGCCACAGTTCAACGCTAATTGTTGGTGTATTAGCTTGGCGACGTTGTTATGTCTGCGCATGTATTCCTGTGAAGCTAGGGAGCTGCATCCTGATATAATATGCTCGATGGTTTCTCCGTTCTCTCCACATCGCCTGCATCTATCGTCAACATCTTCTCTAAGAATAAATTTCCTATAGTTTCGCGTCGCTATAACTTTATCTTGGATGGCCATTACGAAGCCTTCAGTTTCGGCGAAAAGGTTGCCTTGTATTAGCCATAAGTTAGACGCCTCCTGGTTGATGTGATCTTGGCAGACTTCATTCGGGTGGCTTCCGTGTAGTGATTTAGCTTTCCAAGAAAAAATCAGTTCATCGGTTGTTCTAACATTGTCGGGGAGGGGAAAATTCGACAAGCTAAGGTTGAGGGGCGTAAACTTATCATCCACTAAGCAAATGGTCCTAATTAGTGTTGATACACTGCTAAGTAGGTAGTGCCGGATGTTGAGGCATTGGCGATGCTGTAGGTTCGTTATGTTCACGATTCCTCTTCCACCTATTTTTCGAGACAGAGTCATCCTTTCAATAGCGCTTCGTGGATGATGGCTGTTATGCCTTGTAAAAGTTGTTCGTACCATCATATCCAGGTTTGCAAGCTCAGTTGAAGACCATTTTATTATTCCGAAAGAGTACGTCAGCAATGGGATAGCCCAGGTGTTTATGGCTTTGCATTTGTTTCCTCCTGATAGCTCCGATTTCAAAATGGTGTTCAGCCTTCTTTTGAATTGGGTGGTAAGGCTTGCCTTGATAGTAGTGTGGTTTATACCTTTAAGTTGGAGGAATCCAAGATATTTATATGATTCTCCGTCTTGTAGATCTTCAACAGCCCGTTCTTGGTCGATTGGGAAGCCTTCATCGTTGGTATCAACTTTTCCTCTCACCAGATGTACCATTTTACATTTTTCCATGCCGAATTCCATTTGTATATCTGTACTGAAGCTTTTCACCACTTCAATCATTCGGTGGAGTTTTTCTCTATTCCTGGCATAGAGCTTTAAGTCGTCGACATATAGTAAGTGGTTCAAGGAGTAGTCGTACGTCTCCGTTTTGATGATGAAGCCCGATTTTATTCCAGATAGGATCCTGCTAAGGGGGTTAAGTCCCATGCAGAACCAAAGGGGACTTAGAGCGTCACCTTGGAAGATTCCGCATCTGATGGGGAGGGTTTTGCTTAGGAGGCCATTCTGGCATAGTCTTGTGTTCCACCCAGCCATTAGGGTGGCCAGGCAATTTATAATGGTTGCGTCTATCTTATAAACTTCCAAGATTTTCAGGAGATACTTGTGGGGCATCGAATCGAATGCTTTTTTATAATCGACGAAGGCCATACTGATACTGCGTTTTTTCCTCAATGCTAGGCCCGTGACTACTGAGTCAATAGTGAGTTGGTCCTTGCAGCCCATTGTTTGTCTACTACAACCTTTCTGTTCATCAGGTATGACATTGTTAATGGAGCAGTGGTCATAAATTCTGTTGGTAAGGATTTTAGTAAACAATTTGTAAGTTGTGCATAGACATGTAATGGGGCGGTACTTTGAGGGGTCATTGCAGGGTTTTCCTTTGGGAATTAAGAATGTTAGTCCGCTTACGAGAAAGTTTGGTGGTTGTGTTTTGAGTTGCAGCAGATCAGTAAAACATTTCGCGAGGGGTTCATGAGATGCGGTTAGTTTTTTTAGCCAGATATTGTGCAATTTATCGACCCCAGGTGATTTCCAGTTGCTTGTTACTGAAATTGCATTATAGACTTCTTCTTTACTTATCGGCTGGTAAGGCATAGGTGTTGTATTTTCGAAATGCTTGGTCTCATCTTCAATCCACTGGGCGTTCTCGTTGTGTTGTTTTTGTGTACTCCATATGTTGCTCCAGAATTCCTCAGAGGCACTGAAGGGTGGGTACACATCACTTGCTTCTGTTTCTGTTGTTGTTGTTGATGCAGCATTCCTATAGAAATCTCTCTGGTTCGTGTAAAAAAGAGCGTTTTCAGTTTTTCGTTTGCTACACTTTTCATAGCGTTTTAGTCGTTTTGCAAGTGCCGACAATCTTTGGCCTTTCCTATCGATTAATTCAATAATTTCATCCCTTGTCGCTTCTTCAAGTCGGAGCGGTGCGATCAAGCGCCTAATGTATCTTTTAAGACGGCTTGAGTTCGACCCATCTCTAAAGGATATCAATCTTGCGATGTCCCGCCTTAGGTTTTCTATTCTGTTTCGCAGCCTTTTATTCCATTTCGGCAGGGGTTTTTCTACTCTCCTCGTCGGCTGTGTCTTGTTTTCTGAAATTGGTTTTGGTTCCTTGCCTAGAGCTCTTAGGGAGGAAATTGCGCTAACAAACACAAGGTCGTTTATTCGCTCTATCGTTGATTCTTCCCCTAAATAATGTGGTAGGATTTCGGTGTTGATAATGTTAAGCATTGATTCGAGTTTCTTGAGTTCGTATAGCCTAGGGATTTTTGGTCTGAGGGCTGGATCCATACCTTCAAATTCAACTAAAGTAAGACTAAAGATGTCACGCAGTCTTTGTGTTTCTGTGTCTGTTGATTGTACAGACATTGGTTCTGTAGTTGTGTTGGGTAAGGTTTCAAGAATTGCTTGATGCGATTGGATTAAAGAAGTGTCCGTAGATGAGGGTGTGGGTTCTGTGGGGGGTTCGAGTGCATTTGGTGATGTTTCGTTTGCTGTTACTGGTGGCTGTTCAGTGACCGGTTCAATCTGGGCTTGGACTTCATCCTTGATTCGCTGTCTTCGGTTTGCTTCAACGTAGTTATTTTGAAGGATAGCATCTTTCCTGCGGGCTAAATTGTTTTCATTTACCCTTCCTTCAAGATGGGTGTATCTTTCAATGAACATGCTGAGCATTTCTCTTCGGTAAAACATCATAAATGAAGGGTTTTCGCATTTAGTTGTAGTGAAGTAGCAACGCAGGACATATTCATTCATGTCGTTTGTCCATTGGATGCGTTGTCTAGGGCGGCCTGCTCTCGTGGTCCCAAGATTTCCTTGGGAAACACTTGTCGCAGGTTGGTGGTTTCGATGTGGTGCCGCTGGCGACTCATCTCTTTCCAGAGCCAAGCCCCCGCCGGTAGCCGCAGCTTCTACCGACGTTTGAGTAGATATCCCTACTCTGTTAACTGCATTTAGATTTTCCATATTTCATATTTATATTTCTCCATAATTATGGGTTTCCAATTTTTGTCCCTTTGGGGAAGGGCCGACGATCCCTCAAGATACATCGGGAGAAGGTCACAGCCGCTCAATGTGAGGCAGACGCTGACCAGGGAGCCGCTCATTCTGAATCAGACGCTTCTGGGTTTTGGTTTTCTAGTTTTTTGGTCCACCCCGGTATTTGATTTCCCCGGTGCCAGTCATATTTGACAAGCGTTCCCCTATCCGCCACCTGGGGAGGCGTCTGGTAGCAGAAACTAGAATAAACTGCCCCAGATTATTATTATTATTATTATTATTATTATTATTATTATTATTATTATTATTATTATTATTATTATTATTATTATTATTATTATTATTATTATTATTATTATTATTATTATTATTATTATTATTATTATTATTATTATTATTATTATTATTATTATTATTATTATTATTATTATTATTATTATTATTATTATTATTATTATTATTATTATTATTATTATTATTATTATTATTATTATTATTATTATTATTATTATTATTATTATTATTATTATTACTATTATTATTATTATTATTATTATTATTATTATTATTATTATTATTATTATTATTATTATTATTATTATTATTATTATTATTATTATTATTATTATTATTATTATTATTATTATTATTATTATTATTATTATTATTATTATTATTATTATTATTATTATTATTATTATTATTATTATTATTATTATTTTTATTATTATTATTATTATTATTATTATTATTATTATTATTATTATTATTATTATTATTATTATTATTATTATTATTATTATTATTATTATTATTATTATCCCTCGGGGGTTTGTTGTTTTCCCCTAGAGGGCGCGTCCTCAGGTGGCGGATAGAGGAATGCTCGGTATTAATACTTGTTATTAATGCAGGGTAGGTGGGAAATAAAATACCACCCGCGGACCAACAAAACAACTATGTGAAGGAACACAGAAAATTAAACCAAATATGGATAGAAAAGAGAATAGGAGCAATTTTACGGTGCAGGGAGTCGGATCCCCAGTACCGGCGTCTGTCAGGGATGAGCACGCGGGCCCCAGGACGTCGTCATCCAGCGACCGCAAAACAAAGCCAAATATTGAAACCTCGGGAGTGGCAAACTTGGCTCCCGTGGCACAAAAAGCTACAAGTGAAACCAGTAAAGATCCTTTCAGGAGAGGCACACGCGTGCAACGGACACCACCATCTGCAGCAAAAGCCCCTGTAAGTCCGATCGAATCAGTGGTAGAGAAAATCCCAGTAGAAAAGCCTACAGCAGCCCGGGATATCTTCGAAGTGGAAACCCCACAAGTAAGAAGCAGTATTGCAGCAGAAGGCCTGATTGATCTCAACGCTGCTACAGAGCAACCACCGTCAGTCCTAATCGAAGACGAAAACACAAATGCCTTGCAAGAGATAGAAATGTGTAGGACCGTGTTGAAGACGATGAAACTTGCTTGCGATAAACAAAAAAATGTAAGCAAGGACATCAAAGTGGGTATTGATAAGTTGGAAGAGTCATTAGACAAAATGAAATGGCTTCATAAGAAGAACAAATATACATGTCTGTCAACAACTGGGGATGAACGCCCAAAAGTTGCATCCAAAGACGTGGCATCTCAAACGAATGAGGATGTAGGCAGACAAATACCAATATCAGCAAAGAGACCACCTCCTAGCCCACTCACAAAAAAGCAAGGCAAGAGAACCATGAAGTCTCCGATCGGCGATAGAAACCACACGGTCCCAGTCCCGGAAAGTGAAGACCAAGAACAACAATCATCCACCTCTGAGACCCAAGAGAAAAAAATTGAAACGTCGACAGAGAAAACAAATTTGAACTACGCACAAATTGTTAAAAACACGGAAGCGTTACGGCACAAACAGCCAACCACAACAAAGGATACATCGCAGTTCAAGAAGCCCGGAAAGCGGAAAAAGGAAAATACAAAACGAAAACGGAAACGACGACCAAAAAATGAAGCTATACTCATTAAACCAAATGAGGGTGGAAGTTACTCCGACATACTGCGAGAAATAAGACAGAAGGTCAACCCGGAAGACACCGAGACAACAGTCAAAACCGTCAGGAAAACAAAAGCGGGAGACGTGTTACTGGAACTGGGACCGAGAGCCAAAAATCGATCAACCCTGGAGAAAACCATTCAAAGTGTCCTTGGAGATAGGGCCAAGGTCCGAAACCTGGAACCAAAAACCACTTTGGAAATAAGAGATCTTGACGAACTCACTACAGAAGAAGAAGTACAGGAAGCCATTAAAAAGAAAATGGGTGGCCAACCGGCTGATTTCAAAATCTTTGTCACCGGAAAAAACAGAAGTGCCTTGAAGATGGCAATAATGCAGATAAGCGAACGGGCTGCAAGCGAAATCCTTAAAAATCCGGTGATAAGGATAGGATGGAGCCAATGTAGGATCAGAAGAAGAATAGAAGTCCCCAAATGTTTCAGGTGTCTTGGATATGGACACCTGCAAGCAAACTGCAATGGACCAGACAGGAGAAAGCAGGGAGTGTGCTTCAACTGTGGGAATCAAGGACACAAAAGGAAAGAGTGCACAGAACAACCAAAGTGCTATTTATGCGCGAGCCTGGAAAACCAACCATACGCAATGGATCACGTACCGGGTTCGGGTAGGTGCCAGGTATTTAAACAGGCACTCGAAAAGGAGAAAACGGCCTCCTCAAAATGACCAAAATCCTCCAAGCGAACATGAACAGGAGTCGAACGGCGGACAACCTCCTGTTCAAGCTTAAAGATGAACTTAAGGCAGACGTCATCATAATAAGCGAACAATACGCCAATAAAAACGAGCAAACCTGGATCTCTGACTCACTAGAAACCGCCGCTTTATGGATCCCGAACAGAAACGTCGCCGTTAAAAGCAAAGGAGCAAAAAGAGGCTTTGTATGGATGAAAAATGAAGACTTCACAATAATCAGCACATACTTAAGTCCAAACGACCGCATAGACGAGTTTCGGCAAAAACTAGAGGACTTAGAAGATTTCATATGCGAGACTGAAGGAGAAATCATTGTTGCGGGGGATTTCAACGCTAGAGGCCAGGAGTGGGGTATGCCAACCACAGACTCCCGAGGAAGACAAATCCTTGAAATGGCAGCGAGGCGTGGCCTAAACATTGTAAACGTCGGAAACACTCCCACCTTTAGAAGAGCAGGGAACATAGGCACTATACCCGATATAACTCTCGCTACAGAACGTATAATGTCCAAGATCAAGAACTGGAGAGTCATTGAAGACTACACAGGCAGTGATCACCAATACATTATCTTTTGTATTGAAGAAAACCACCGGATCACAAATCGAAACCAAACCCAAGCGGTAAGATGGAATGCCAATAGACTTCAAGCTGAACACTACTGACCAGGACGATTGAAGATGGGAAGATTGCCGTACTCCAAATGGAAGGGACCGCTGAAGAAAAGTCGAGGCCACAATGATGCTTATCCGACAGGGATGCGATGCTTCAATGCCCGAAGGAGCTCTGCCAATGAAAGAAGAAAGCCTGTCTATTGGTGGTCGGATGAAATTGCCGAACTCCGCAGAAGTTGCTTGCATCTGAGGCGGAAAGTCACCAGAGGAAGAAGAAGACGAGACGAGCTTCTTGAGAATGAACTCGAAGAATTCAAAACAAAGCGCCATGAGCTCAGAAGAGCCATAAAATTGAGCAAAAAACAGAAATGGGAAGAGCTCCGACAAGACATCTACAACGATCCTTGGGGACTTGGTTACAAGATTGCTATGAAAAAGCTTGGAGCCCAGAAGAAAACAGCAGACCTTAAGCCAGAAAAGATGAGGTACATTGTGGACACTTTATTTCCGACTCACCCTACTAGAGAACCTGATGAAGGTCTTTCCACACCACGGCAAGAAATACAGCCCTTTAGTGAAGAAGAGCTGAAGATCGCCACAAAAGCCCTGCAAGATAAAAAGGCTCCTGGAGTTGATGGGGTACCAGTAGAAGCCCTCAAACAAATTGCCCAATCCTGCCCAGAACTGCTCCTCAACTTGTACAACAGCTGCTTAGCTGAGGGTTATTTCCCCAACGATGGAAAAACAACGACTTGTACTGATTAGCAAAAACAAAGGTCACCCAGATTCCCCATCTGCATACAGGCCACTATGCATGCTGGACACAACAGGAAAGTTGTTAGAAAAACTACTACAACCACGACTCATAGCCGCAATACAAAGAAGGGGAGACTTGTCTGAAAAACAATATGGCTTCAGAAAAGGCCGCTCCACAATAGGAGCAATAGAAGAAGTAGTAAGAGCCGCTGAGACCGCCCAACGGGGAAACCATTTCTCCAGGAAAGTAGTGCTACTGGCAACACTAGATGTTCGTAACGCCTTCAATTCTGTTAGGTGGACAGATATGTTATCTGCCCTGGAAAGAAGGTTTCGACTCCCAGATTATCTTTTGCAGATGGTGAAAGACTACCTCAGAGACCGTGAACTTATATACCAAACAACAGAAGGACCGAGAAGAAAAGACATCACAGCAGGAGCAGCCCAGGGATCCATCCTTGGACCTGGGCCCTATTTCATAAAAATTGACAGGTGACAATTCTACAAATTTGTCGCACTTTTCTGACAATTTGTTGGTTCATAAAATATTGACATGTGACATAATTGTCATTTAAATACAACGACAAATTTGTCATGACAATTTTGTCATTGTCAAATTATAAAAATTATAACTGTAGTTGGAGACAAATATGTCGTGACAATTTTGTCATTGCAAGATTATGACAAACTTGTCATTGCTTTCACAAAAAGCGTAATATGAATTTTAACGTCAGAGATCTTTGTGACAGTTGCATTGATGATAAATCTAGTTGGTAAAGCTCTAGTCCATATAACAAACAAAATAGGTACGTGCATGCATATAAAACAGTATTTTAACATTTATTTAAAAAATAATAAAATAATTTTTTTCAAAATTCAGTTTAACCTATGACCATTAAATATCCATAAGAAAATAAATTGATAGAAATAGCAAAACATGAAATGTTTTTCCAAGTTGGGCAAATCAAAAATTATTTCACATTTTCAGCCAATGAAACTTTATTTTCGGGTTTTCAGGCTTTACGGTCCGACATTTTTGAACACCCAGGAAAATTTTCTTTAAAGTTTCGATTATTTCTAGCTTATTATCTATATGAAATTCTTTTTGAGTCTATTCCTCATTTTCACTCTAAAAATATTACTAAGCTATTAAACTTGTACTCGTACGTTTCACTTTATTATCAACACTTGACCGAGACTATATTGCCTGTCACAATTCTCAATCAAATACTGACAAATATGTAAATTGTATATTTTTTCTGTCTCATAAAAAAAATTGTCACTACAAACTTGTCAGACAATTCTCGGACTAATCGTGACAATCCATTGTCATGACAAGTTTTTTATGATACGAACACTTGACAACTGTCGCATATATTCTGACAATTATACAAAATTGTCAAATTGTTTTTGGGGCAGAAATTTGACAATTGTCAAGTTGTAAATTTAAAAATTGTCACCTGTCACCTGTCGCAATTGTCAATTTTTATGAAACAGGGCCCTGATCTCTGGAATATCGCTTACGATGATATTTTTCGCATGGAGATGCCGGAGGATTCTTTTCTAGTTGGATACGCAGATGATGTGGCCGCGGTGATAACAGCAAGAGACACCGAAAGTGCGCAGAGAAAACTAAACCAGGTCATGCGGAGGACTAATTCCTGGATGACGAACATGGGTTGTCCTTAGCTACTGAGAAAAACAGAAGTAGTGTTGCTAACAAAGAAACAAATCCCCACGATTATCGACTTCCGTATCGATAACGAGATCATAGCGAGTAGAACGTTGTTAAATATCTAGGAATAAGACTGACACGAAGCTGAGTTTCTGGGAACAAATACGGTCGGCTGCAGAACGCGCATCCAAAGTGACAGCATCTCTGAGCAGATTGATGGCAAACGTTGGTGGACCATCCGCAAGTAAACGAAAGCTCCTAATGACGACAACCCACGCCATTCTACTGTACGGAAGTGAGATTTGGGCTGACGCACTAAAAATTGAAAAATACCGCAAGCAGATGGCATCGGTACAGAGACGCGGTGCTTTACGAATAGCCAGTGCATACCGCACGGTGTCGGAGCCAGCTGTTCTGGTAGTCGCAGGTGTGACACCAATAGACCTTCTTGCAGCACAACGAAAGTACGTACACGAAAAGAAAGTGGAAATTGGAGCGGAAGCGGCGATGGTGCAAGCAAAAGCACTAACAAAACGGAAGTGGCAGGAACGGTGGGAGTCTGAAAGCAGAGGGCGTTGGACTGCAAGACTCATCGGAGACGTGGACGAATGAGTAATCGGAAACACGGAGAAGTGAGCTATTACGTCACCCCAGTTCCTCACCGGACACGGTTACTTCAACGCCTACCTGCATAAGATGGGAAAAATTCGAAGCCCCTCCTGCCAGTACGGAGATTCGACTTCGGATGACGCAAACCACACTGTCTTTGAGTGCAGCAGATGGGAATCCCTACGCCAGAACTTAAACAGCAGTATCGGCGAAATCAGACAAGACAACATCGTCCAAAAGATGCTTGAAAATGAGAACAATGGATGCAAATAACCTCGCATCTGACCGAGATCATGAGAAAAAACGAGAGGAGCCTGTTCATGAAACCGAAACCGCCTAGAAAAGGACCCCCCCTTGAAGTAATGCGTGAGTAGTCCCGAGGGGGGAGCTCATCGAGACACTTTTGGTTTTTTAGCCGGTATGCCAAGGTTGAAATCCCTTGGAGAGTCTGGCACACGGGGAGGTATGGATACCTCCTTAAGGTGCGTAATGCATTTCTCCAAAAGTAAAAAAAAAAAAAAAAAAAAAAATAATTATTATATTATTATTATTATTATTATTATTATTATTATTATTATTATTATTATTATTATTATTATTATTATTATTATTATTATTATTATTATTATTTATTATTATTATTATTATTATTATTATTATTATAATATTATTATTATTATTATTATTATTATTATTATTAATATTATTATTATTATTATTATTATTATTATTATTATTATTATTATTATTATTATTATTATATTATTATTATTATTATTATTATTATTATTATTATTATTATTATTATTATTATTATTATTATTATTATTATTATTATTATTATTATTATTATTATTATTATTATTATTATTATTATTATTATTATTATTATTATTATTATTATTATTATTATTATTATTATTATTATTATTATTATTAATATTATTATTATTATTATTATTATTATTATTATTATTATTATTATTATTATTATTATTATTATTATTATTATTATTATTATTATTATTATTATTATTATTATTATTATTATTATTATTATTATTATTATTATTATTATTATTATTATTATTATTATTATTATTATTATTATTATTATTATTATTATTATTATTATTATTATTATTATTATTATTATTATCCCTCGGGGGTTTGTTGTTTTCCCCTAGAGGGCGCGTCCTCAGGTGGCGGATAGAGGAATGCTCGGTATTAATACTTGTTATTAATGCAGGGTAGGTGGGAAATAAAATACCACCCGCGGACCAACAAAACAACTATGTGAAGGAACACAGAAAATTAAACCAAATATGGATAGAAAAGAGAATAGGAGCAATTTTACGGTGCAGGGAGTCGGATCCCCAGTACCAGCGTCTGTCAGGGGTGAGCACGCGGGCCCCAGGACGTCGTCATCCAGCGACCGCAAAATAAAGCCAAATATTGAAACCTCGGGAGTGGCAAACTTGGCTCCCGTGGCACAAAAAGCTACAAGTGAAACCAGTAAAGATCCTTTCAGGAGAGGCACACGCGTGCAACGGACACCACCATCTGCAGCAAAAGCCCTGTAAGTCCGATCGAATCAGTGGTAGAGAAAATCCCAGTAGAAAAGCCTACAGCAGCCCGGGATATCTTCGAAGTGGAAACCCCACAAGTAAGAAGCAGTATTGCAGCAGAAGGCCTGATTGATCTCAACGCTGCTACAGAGCAACCACCGTCAGTCCTAATCGAAGACGAAAACACAAATGTCTTGCAAGAGATAGAAATGTGTAGGACCGTGTTGAAGACGATGAAACTTGCTTGCGATAAACAAAAAAAATGTAAGCAAGGACATCAAAGTGGGTATTGATAAGTTGGAAGAGTCATTAGACAAAATGAAATGGCTTCATAAGAAGAACAAATATACATGTCTGTCAACAACTGGGGATGAACGCCCAAAAGTTGCATCCAAAGACGTGGCATCTCAAACGAATGAGGATGTAGGCAGACAAATACCAATATCAGCAAAGAGACCACCTCCTAGCCCACTCACAAAAAGCAAGGCAAGAGAACCATGAAGTCTCCGATCGGCGATAGAAACCACACGGTCCCAGTCCCGAAAGTGAAGACCAAGAACAACAATCATCCACCTCTGAGACCCAAGAGAAAACATTGAAACGTCGACAGAGAAAACAAATTTGAACTACGCACAAATTGTTAAAGTTACGGCACAAACAGCCAACCACAACAAAGGATACATCGCAGTTCAAGAAGCCCGGAAAGCGGAAAAAGGAAAATACAAAACGAAAACGGAAACGACGACCAAAAAATGAAGCTATACTCATTAAACCAAATGAGGGTGGAAGTTACTCCGACATACTGCGAGAAATAAGACAGAAGGTCAACCCGGAAGACACCGAGACAACAGTCAAAACCGTCAGGAAAACAAAAGCGGGAGACGTGTTACTGGAACTGGGACCGAGAGCCAAAAATCGATCAACCCTGGAGAAAACCATTCAAAGTGTCCTTGGAGATAGGGCCAAGGTCCGAAACCTGGAACCAAAAACCACTTTGGAAATAAGAGATCTTGACGAACTCACTACAGAAGAAGAAGTACAGGAAGCCATTAAAAAGAAAATGGGTGACCAACCGGCTGATTTCAAAATCTTTGTCACCGGAAAAAACAGAAGTGCCTTGAAGATGGCAATAATGCAGATAAGCGAACGGGCTGCAAGCGAAATCCTTAAAAATCCGGTGATAAGGATAGGATGGAGCCAATGTAGGATCAGAAGAAGAATAGAAGTCCCCAAATGTTTCAGGTGTCTTGGATATGGACACCTGCAAGCAAACTGCAATGGACCAGACAGGAGAAAGCAGGGAGTGTGCTTCAACTGTGGGAATCAAGGACACAAAAGGAAAGAGTGCACAGAACAACCAAAGTGCTATTTATGCGCGAGCCTGGAAAACCAACCATACGCAATGGATCACGTACCGGGTTCGGGTAGGTGCCAGGTATTTAAACAGGCACTCGAAAAGGAGAAAACGGCCTCCTCAAAATGACCAAAATCCTCCAAGCGAACATGAACAGGAGTCGAACGGCGGACAACCTCCTGTTCAAGCTTAAAGATGAACTTAAGGCAGACGTCATCATAATAAGCGAACAATACGCCAATAAAAACGAGCAAACCTGGATCTCTGACTCACTAGAAACCGCCGCTTTATGGATCCCGAACAGAAACGTCGCCGTTAAAAGCAAAGGAGCAAAAAGAGGCTTTGTATGGATGAAAAATGAAGACTTCACAATAATCAGCACATACTTAAGTCCAAACGACCGCATAGACGAGTTTCGGAAAAAACTAGAGGACTTAGAAGATTTCATATGCGAGACTGAAGGAGAAATCATTGTTGCGGGGGATTTCAACGCTAGAGGCCAGGAGTGGGGTATGCCAACCACAGACTCCCGAGGAAGACAAATCCTTGAAATGGCAGCGAGGTGTGGCCTAAACATTGTAAACGTCGGAAACACTCCCACCTTTAGAAGAGCAGGGAACATAGGCACTATACCCGATATAACTCTCGCTACAGAACGTATAATGTCCAAGATCAAGAACTGGAGAGTCATTGAAGACTACACAGGCAGTGATCACCAATACATTATATTTTGTATTGAAGAAAACCACCGGATCACAAATCGAAACCAAACCCAAGCGGTAAGATGGAATGCCAATAGACTTCAAGCTGAACTACTGACCAGGACGATTGAAGATGGGAAGATTGCCGTACTCCAAATGGAAGGGACCGCTGAAGAAAAAAGTCGAGGCCACAATGATGCTTATCCGACAGGGATGCGATGCTTCAATGCCCCGAAGGAGCTCTGCCAATGAAAGAAGAAAGCCTGTCTATTGGTGGTCGGATGAAATTGCCGAACTCCGCAGAAGTTGCTTGCATCTGAGGCGGAAAGTCACCAGAGGAAGAAGAAGACGAGACGAGCTTCTTGAGAATGAACTCGAAAAATTCAAAACAAAGCGCCATGAGCTCAGAAGAGCCATAAAATTGAGCAAAAAACAGAAATGGGAAGAGCTCCGACAAGACATCAACAACGATCCTTGGGGACTTGGTTACAAGATTGCTATGAAAAAGCTTGGAGCCCAGAAGAAAACAGCAGACCTTAAGCCAGAAAAGATGAGGTACATTGTGGACACTTTATTTCCGACTCACCCTACTAGAGAACCTGATGAAGGTCTTTCCACACCACGGCAAGAAATACAGCCCTTTAGTGAAGAAGAGCTGAAGATCGCCACAAAAGCCCTGCAAGATAAAAAGGCTCCTGGAGTTGATGGGGGTACCAGTAGAAGCCCTCAAACAAATTGCCCAATCCTGCCCAGAACTGCTCCTCAACTTGTACAACAGCTGCTTAGCTGAGGGTTATTTCCCCAAACGATGGAAAAAACAACGACTTGTACTGATTAGCAAAAACAAAGGTCACCCAGATTCCCCATCTGCATACAGGCCTCTATGCATGCTGGACACAACAGGAAAGTTGTTAGAAAAACTACTACAACCACGACTCATAGCCGCAATACAAAGAAGGGGAGACTTGTCTGAAAAACAATATGGCTTCAGAAAAGGCCGCTCCACAATAGGAGCAATAGAAGAAGTAGTAAGAGCCGCTGAGACCGCCCAACGGGGAAACCATTTCTCCAGGAAAGTAGTGCTACTGGCAACACTAGATGTTCGTAACGCCTTCAATTCTGTTAGGTGGACAGATATGTTATCTGCCCTGGAAAGAAGGTTTCGAATCCCAGATTATCTTTTGCAGATGGTGAAAGACTATCTCAGAGACCGTGAACTTATCTACCAAACAACAGAAGGACCGAGAAGAAAAGACATCACAGCAGGAGCAGCCCAGGGATCCATCCTTGGACCTGATCTCTGGAATATCGCTTACGATGATATTTTTCGCATGGAGATGCCGGAGGATTCTTTTCTAGTTGGATACGCAGATGATGTGGCCGCGGTGATAACAGCAAGAGACACCGAAAGTGCGCAGAGAAAACTAAACCAGGTCATGCGGAGGACTAATTCCTGGATGGACGAACATGGGTTGTCCTTAGCTACTGAGAAAACAGAAGTAGTGTTGCTAACAAAGAAACAAATCCCCACGATTATCGATTTCCGTATCGATAACGAGATCATAGCGAGTAAGAACGTTGTTAAATATCTAGGAATAAGACTTGACACGAAGCTGAGTTTCTGGGAACAAATACGGTCGGCTGCAGAACGCGCATCCAAGGTGACAGCATCTCTGAGCAGATTGATGGCAAACGTTGGTGGACCATCCGCAAGTAAACGAAAGCTCCTAATGACGACAACCCACGCCATTCTACTGTACGGAAGTGAGATTTGGGCTGACGCACTAAAAATTGAAAAGTACCGCAAGCAGATGGCATCGGTACAGAGACGTGGTGCTTTACGAATAGCCAGTGCATACCGCACGGTGTCGGAGCCAGCTGTTCTGGTAGTCGCAGGTGTGACACCAATAGACCTTCTTGCAGCACAACGAAAGTACGTACACGAAAAAAAAGTGGAAATTGGAGCGGAAGCGGCGATGGTGCAAGCAAAAGCACTTACAAAACGGAAGTGGCAGGAACGGTGGGAGTCTGAAAGCAGAGGGCGTTGGACTGCAAGACTCATCGGAGACGTGGACGAATGGAGTAATCGGAAACACGGAGAAGTGAGCTATTACGTCACCCAGTTCCTCACCGGACACGGTTACTTCAACGCCTACCTGCATAAGATGGGAAAAATTCGAAGCCCCTCCTGCCAGTACGGAGATTCGACTTCGGATGACGCAAACCACACTGTCTTTGAGTGCAGAAGATGGGAATCCTTACGCCAGAACTTAAACAGCAGTATCGGCGAAATCAGACAAGACAACATCGTCCAAAAGATGCTTGAAAATGAGGAACAATGGATGCAAATAACCTCGCATCTGACCGAGATCATGAGAACGAAAAAACGAGAGGAGCCTGTTCATGAAACCGAAACCGCCTAGAAAAGGACCCCCCCTTGAAGTAATGCGTGAGTAGTCCCGAGGGGGGAGCTCATCGAGACACTTTTGGTTTTTTAGCCGGTATGCCAAGGTTGAAATCCCTTGGAGAGTCCGGCACACGGGGAGGTATGGATACCTCCTTATGGTGCGTAATGCATTTCTCCAAAAGTAAAGTACAAAAAAAAAAAAAAAAAAAAAAAAAAAAATATTATTATCATTATTATTATTATTATTATTATTATTATTATTATTATTATTATTATATTATTATTATTATTATTATTATTATTATTATTATTATTATTATTATTATTATTATTATTATTATTATTATTATTATTATTATTATTATTATTATTATTATTATTATTATTATTATTATTATTATTATTATTATTATTATTATTATTATTTATTATTATTATTATTATTATTATTATTATTATTATTATTATTATTATTATTATTATTATTATTATTATTATTATTATTATTATTATTATTATTATTATTATTATTATTATTATTATTATTATTATATTGTAGTCGCAGGAGTGATTCCCATCGATCTCCTAGCGGCAGAAAGGAAGTACGTCTACGACAACAAGACGGAAATGGGATTGGAAGCGGCATCCGAGTTGGCTAAGCAGCTCACAAAACAGCAGTGGCAAGAGCGTTGGAGCTTGGAAAACAGAGGACGATGGACAGCGAGGCTGATTAGGAACGTGGCTGAGTGGAATGACCGGAAACACGGTGAGGTCAACTACTACGTCACCCAGTTACTCACCGGACACGGATATTTCAATGCCTTCCTCCACAAAATCGGCAAAAAAAACAGTCCAGCCTGCCAGTACGGAGACTCACTAGAAGATGACGCGAACCATACCTTCTTCGCCTGCAGCAGATGGGAAAGCCTCCGCCAGGACCTGCAAATGAGTATCGGCGCCATCACACCGGAGAATATAACAGAGAAGATGCTACAGAGCTATGAGAACTGGCAAAAAGTCTGCAGCTACACAGAACATATTCTCAGAAGAAAGAAAAGAGAAGAAGAAAATGATCGGGAAACAGTTGAACCCGTAAGTTAATCCCGCAAGGGAATCATGACAACCCCCCTGAAGTAATGCAAAGAGCGGTCCCGGGGGGGTGGGTCAGAAGCCAAAAGGGTTATGGCGGAGTTTTAGTCGGTATGTCATACATACCTCAACAGTCCGACACACGGGGATGGTCATGGGTCAACGCCAAAAGGCCTCCTTACGGTGCATAAAGCATTTCTTCGCTCCCCTTAAAGGAAAAAAAAAAAAAAAAAAATTTATTATTATTATTATTATTATTATTATTATTATTATTATTATTATTATTATTATTATTATTATTATTATTATTATTATATGTTATTATTATTATTATTATTATTATTATATTATTATTATTATTATTATTATTATTATTATTATTATTATTATTATTATTATTATTATTATTATTATTATTATTATTATTATTATTATTATTATTATTATTATTATTATTATTATTATTATTATTATTATTATTATTATTATTATTATTATTATTATTATTATTATTATTATTATTATTATTATTATTATTATTATTATTATTATTATTATTATTATTATTATTATTATTATTATTATTATTATTATTATTATTATTATTATTATTATTATTATTATTATTATTATTATTATTATTATTATTATTATTATTATTATTATTATTATTATTATTATTATTATTATTATTATTATTATTATTATTATTATTATTATTATTATTATTATTATTATTATTATTATTATTATTATTATTATTATTATTATTATTATTATTATTATTATTATTATTATTATTATTATTATTATTATTATTATTATTATTATTATTATTATTATTATTATTATTATTATTATTATTATTATTATTATTATTATTATTATTATTATTATTATTATTATTATTATTATTATTATTATTATTATTATTATTATTATTATTATTATTATTATTATTATTATTATTATTATTATTATTATTATTATTATTATTATTATTATTATTATTATTATTATTATTATTATTATTATTATTATTATTATTATTATTATTATTATTATTATTATTATTATTATTATTATTATTATTATTATTATTATTATTATTATTATTATTATTATTATTATTATTATTATTATTATTATTATTATTATTATTATTATTATTATTATTATTATTATTATTATTATTATTATTATTATTATTATTATTATTATTATTATTATTATTATTATTATTATTATTATTATTATTATTATTATTATTATTATTATTATTATTATTATTATTATTATTATTATTATTATTATTATTTTATTATTATTATTATTATTATTATTATTATTATTATTATTATTATTATTATTATTATTATTATTATTATTATTATTATTATTATTATTATTATTATTATTATTATTATTATTATTATTATTATTATTATTATTATTATTATTATTATTATTATTATTATTATTATTATTATTATTATGTTCATTTATTGAAAAATCAATCATTTCTCCATATAGGGTTGTAATTAACATGTTTTGGGGGCCTTAGCCTATAACAAAATGTGTTTATACTATTGTGAGTCTGTTTAATTTGTGCTCAAAAAGTTTCTGGTTATGTGACAGGTATCGAGTATTACAGCTTTCTGCATAGCATCAATTGTGTGTTGTTGCAGTCCTAGTCTCTTTATATCTTCTCTAAGTTGCTTGTCTATTATTCCTTCGGCACTGATGATGATGGGTATAATTTTTACTTCCTTCAGGTTCCAGGCTCGTTTTATTTCTACTGCCAACTCGGCATATCGGCTTCGCTTTTCGTAGTAGGAACGACTAATGTTCCTGTTAGCTGGGATCGCCACGTCGATGAAGATACCCTTGTGCTCTTTTTTATCTATGATTGTGATGTCTGGGCGGTTATGAAGTCTTGTGTGCTCAGAGTGTATCGTGCGATCATAGTAGATTTTTATGTTTTCGTTTTCTACTACCGGTGAGGGTTCGTATTTGTAATAAGGCGTGTTTTCTACTTCGATTTTATGTTTTTCAAGAAGTTTCTTATGTAGGATTTTGGCAACGTGGTTATGTCTTTTCGTATACTCTGTTTGAGCTAGACATGTACATGCTGATATGATGTGGTCTATCGTCTCTGGTTGGGTCCTACATCTGCGGCAGGCATCTTCTTGTATGTTTGGGTCTTTCATAACATGTTTTTTGTAGTTCTTAGTGGGAATCACTCGGTCTTGTATCGCAATCATGAACGCTTCTGTTTCGCCATATAATTCACCATTTAATAACCATCTGTGTGATAGCAGTTTGTCAACATTATCGTTATTAATGGATCTATAATACTGGCCATGTATTGGTTTGATTGCCCACATTTGTTCCCTTTGATGTTTTTCAATTGCTCGCCTTTCGAAACCCCCTTCCAGGTTCAATGGTGTTAGATGCTTGTCTATTTCGTTCAAAGCTTTTATAATATTTGATCTTGTAGCTTTTAAGTGAAAATAATTTCTTAGTGACTGGATCTGGTTGTCATGAAGTATTTGTAGGTCTATAAGACCTCTTCCTCCATCCTTCCTGGATGTAATCATTCTTTCACAGCATGATTTTGGGTGGTGAAGGTTATAAGATGTGAGCATTGTTCTAATTTTTCTTTGCAATGCTTGGAGTTCAGTGGTACTCCATTTTATTATACCGAAGCTATATGTTAATATAGGGATGGCGTATGTATTAACAGCTTTTATGAGATGCTTACCACTGAGGTTGGTCTTCGTTATTTTATGCATGCGTGATTTAAACTCTCTAATTAGGTCGTTCTTCACCAATTTCTTCTCGATACGATTATTTTGAAGCATCCCCAAGTATTTATAAACTTCATTTTCTTCCATTTCTTTAATGTTTTGAATGTCTTGGTCTTGTGTTTTGGTCACCTTACCTCTGGTGATACATACTGTCTTACATTTATCTAAGCCAAATTTCATGTTTATGTCATCACTGAATATTGAAACAATTTTAACAAGATGGTCTAGGTGCTGTTTCGATGATGCATAGATTTTAAGATCATCCATATATAGGAGGTGGCTCAATATTTCTAGGTCTGCATTAGTTTTGATTTTAACTCCGTATTTGCTCTTTATTAGAAGATTACTAAGAGGATTAAGCGCAAGACAAAACCAGAGAGGTGATAGGCAGTCTCCCTGAAATATACCACACTTAATCTTGATATCTGATGTTCGAATCTGTTTTGTTTTTGATCGTATTTCAATATTCGTTTTCCAGTGCTCCATGCTGTTTTCAAGAAAATGAATAATACTTGGGTGAATTTTATAAATTTCCATTACTTCGATCAACCAAGTATGTGGAACACTATCAAAAGCCTTCTGATAATCGATGAAACAAGAGTGCAGGTTCTTACTACGGGTTGTTGTATGTTCCAGAATAATCTGGTCGATAGTAAGTTGTTCTTTGCAGCCTTTCGCATTTTTACTGCATCCTTTCTGTTCTTCGCATAGTATATTGTTGTGCGTTACGTGATCATATATGAGAAGGTTGAGGCAGGCGGTCATAATTTTGTACATGGTTGGTAGGCATGTAATTGGCCTTCCATTTGCAGGATTATTTTCAAAGCCTCTGCCTTTTGGTAAAAGATATGTAACTCCATTTGTAAGGTAAGATGGGAACTTATCAGGATCTTGTATGCATTCGTTTAATAGCACAGCTAGTTTTTCATGCAAAGCTGGCAGTCTTTTGAACCAGAAATTTTGGATTTTATCCAATCCTGGTGATTTCCAGTTGTGGGTTTTGGATATAATTTGTTTGACTTGATGTACTGTAAAACAATAATTTGACATACCTTCAAGAGAGTGATTTCTAAGTTTTTCGTGCTTGATCCATTCAGCATTTTTGTTGTGTGTTGCTTGCTTCGACCATAATGATGTCCAGTAATGTTCTATGTCTTCTTTGGTTGGTAGTTCATCTTCACCAGGATCCGTTTTGGTTCTCAACATACGGTAGAAGTTCTTCTCGTTGCTTTTGAACAACTTGTTGTTTTCGCGTCTCTGTTTTGACAGTTTGTATTTGCGCTGCTTTGAGATTTGAACTGACAATTTTTGCTTTACGGTGTCTATTATTAGTAATGCATTGGAATTATTGAGTTCATATCGTGAATGCCTATTATGTCTTTCAAAGATTCTACGCATTTTGTGGCGTAACCTTCTGGAGTGGGTTCCACTTACATACCTTTTCAGTCTTTCTATATCGCTTCTTAATTGCTTTATCTTTAGTTCGATTCTCTTAAGCGTTGGGTTTTCTTTGGGTTCCCTTTGTCTTCTGACTGTATGTCTTATGTTATGGCCCATTTTGATCGAGACTGTGGCAGCCGCAGTATAGATAAGACTGTTAAGTTCACCCAATGTACTTATTTGAGTGATTTCTCTTGTGATTATCACGTCGTTAACGTATTGGATAACTTTACTCAGGTTCACGGAGGTGTTGAGTTTCGGTATTGTTGGTCTCATCAGAGGATTAATATCTCTATATATATTGTGTTGCTGGTAAAATATTTCCTCGATATCACTATAAGAGTTACCAGATGTGCTTGCTTCCTGTCTTTGATCATGGTTATCAGTCAGATGTTGTATTGGGTCCTGATTATTACCTTGGTGTTGTGTGTTATTAGGTACGATATGAGATTGTTCTTCGTTATTGTTTATATCTAAAGCTGTTCGCGTTGATTCCTTGATAATATTTCTTCTGATTTCAGGTACTAGGTTGTTTCTATGTATAACTCGAATTTGGTCTGCTAGTCTTTGTTCGGTAACGTCGAACTCTGGATGCTGTGTTATAAACATTGATCGAAGCTGAGTTCGATAACCTGTCAGATTCTGTTCTTGTATGGTAACAATGTAATATGTGCGCAATAGATCTTCGTTTATTTCATTTGTCCATTTTCGGCGCTGTCTTATTCTTCCAAGTGCTGTGAGAGCTGCATCGGGCTGTGCACGCTGTTCACTTATAGCATGGGTATTTGTATTGCTATTTTCGTTGTTCTGTAGTTGACTTGTCACAATTGGTCCAGGTACCAAACCGATTGCGCGGGAGTTATGCGATCCCGACGCGGTGGGGTTATCCGAAGTCCCCGGGTTTGATTCGTAGTTTGTGTCTTCCATATTTTAAGGTTTTTCATTTTATTCCTACTGACAGGTTGTATTTTAAGGCCGTTTCTTACATGAAATACAGACGCCCGCCTGAATGCTGACTGGTTCCCAGTTTAGGATTCAGGACTTTTGTTGTTGTTTGGTCCGCGAGTGGTATTTTATTTCCCACCTACCCTGCATATCTGCCGAGCATTCCTCTATCCGCCACCTGAGGACGCGCCCTCTAGGGATACAACACCCCCCGAGGGTTATGCTATCGAAGGAGCTGCAGAAATGCATCGAGACTATAAAGAAGATGAAGAATGCCTGTACAAAGCAAAAAAATATCAGCATGGATATAAAAAACGGAATCGCGGTCCTAGAGGAATCCCTCGACAAGATGATGTGGAAAGTGAAAGCCTCGGCGATGGAAAGCCCACGGCCACAACAAATTGTTGAGAGAATGCCACTGTCAGATGTGCCCGAGAAGCCAGTAGAGACAACACAAGCAACATCTGCACATATAGTGCCAGCTCCAAACAAGAGACCACCGTCTAGTCCTCTAACAAAAGAAACTGGCAAAAAAACGAAAAAGTCTCCAAAACCAGTCGAGAAAGAGAAAGAAACCGCAACTAACGCACAGGAGGTGAAAACTACGGACACTCAAGCTCAACACGCCGAGAAAGATAGCTTTGCAGAAGTCCTTAAGAAAAAGCACGGGAAAGCGCCAGGGAAGCTCAAACCCACCAAAAAGGAAAGAGTACAAGAAATTCCAAAAGACAGAGACAAACAGAAAAGAAGAAGACACCGGAAGCTCCGACCCGAAGCAATCCTGATCAAACCAAAGGGTAAAGAAAAGTATTGTGACATACTGAGGGAAATTCGGAAGAATGCCAACCCAGATGACACCGACACCGTCGTGAAATCTGTGCGACAAACAAGATTGGGGGAGGTCCTCTTAGAGCTTGGACCAGAATCGAGAGACAAGGAAGCCTTTAGAAAGTCTCTAACAGACATACTAGGTGAAAAGGCAACAGTCCGTAGCCTTGAACCAAAAGTTGCTCTCGAGATTAGAGATCTGGATGAGCTGACAACAGCCGAAGAAGTTCAAGAAGCCATCAAAAAGAGGACATCTGATTCCAACTTAGATCTTCAAGTGGTAGTCACGGAAACGAACCGAAGCTCGCTAAGAATAGCTATAGTTCACATGAATGCTAGAGCAGCTGGGGAGATGCTGAAGATCCCTCGAATAAAAATTGGTTGGGTGCAGTGTAGGATCCGACGCAGAGTAGAGGTCCATAGATGTTATAAGTGCTTCGGTTACGGACATCAACAGGCAACCTGCAAGGGCATAGACAGAAAGGCACAAGGTATGTGTTTCAACTGCGGACAAAAGGGTCATAAGAAAAAAGAATGCCAAAACCCACCAAAGTGCTGCCTCTGTGAGGAACTTAAAACCCCACCCACCGCATTAGATCATGCTCCGGGGTCAGGAAAGTGCCGAGTCTTCCGACAGGAACTCGAAAAGGCGAAGAAAAAGGCTTCACAATGATCAGAATACTTCAAGCCAACATCCACAGGAGCCTAACCGCCAACAACCTGCTGGTAAAAGTAATAGATGAGCTGCAAGCAGATGTCGTCATCATCAGTGAGCAGTACATAAACAAACCAACACCAAACTGGATTGCGGACTCGTTGGGAACGGCTGCTATATGGATCCCGGACGCAAGGAAGCTCCCCGTCAAAAGCCAAGGCGCAAAAAGAGGCTTTGTGTGGGTAAAATGCGAGGGAATCACATTAATTAGTGTCTATCTCAGTCCCAGTGATAGGATCGACGAGTTCCGGCAGAAAGTGGATGACCTGGAAGACTTTATGAGTGAGGTTGAAGGAGAGATTTTGGTTGCTGGAGACTTCAACGCCAGATCCCAGGAGTGGGGAATGAGAACCACAGACTCAAGAGGAAGGCAAATACTCGAGATGGCTGCGCGACGTGGACTTAATGTAGCCAACGTAGGAAACACCCCCACTTTCAGGAGACCTGGCTGTGAAGGCACCATTCCGGACGTAACGTTTGCAACGGAATCTTCTTCCGCAAGGATAAAAAACTGGAGAGTCATCGAGGACTACACGGGCAGTGACCATCAGTACATCATATTCGATCTAGTAGGAAACCAAAGAGCTCCAAATCGGAATCAAGCTCCAGCTCCAAGATGGAACGTAAACCGACTCAACGAAGAGATCTTCTCGTCAGTGATCGAAGATGGAAAAGCCGCTGTTCTTGAAGTACGGGGACCCGCGGAAACGAAAGCTGGAGCCACGATGCAACTAATTCGGCTCGCTTGCGACGCCTCGATGCCCCGAAAGAGTGGCCCTAATAGGAATAGGGAACCTGTGTACTGGTGGTCAGAAGAGATAGCTGAGCTCCGAAGAAGATGCCTACAACTTAGACGCAAAGTCACCAGGGGAAGAAGACGACACGCTGAGATAATAGAGGCTGATCTTATGGATTTCAGGACAAAAAGATCCGAGCTCAAGAGGGCCATCAATTCGAGCAAAAAGCAGAAGTGGGAGGATCTTCGCCGAGATGTGAACAGCGACCCTTGGGGACTGGGCTATAGGATTGTCATGCGGAAACTTGGAGCCCAGACGGCAAACCCTATCCTTAACGGAGAAAGAATGGAGCACATAGTGGACACACTATTCCCAACTCATCCAGTCAGGCCACCCGACACCACCTTGGCCCAACGACCGGAAATACCATCGTTTAGCGAAGAAGAGTTGAACCTAGCTGTGGAAACTATGCACAACAAAAGAGCTCCCGGACTCGATGGAATACCGGTAGAAGCGCTGAAAGTGACTGCACGAACATGCCCCCAGCTCCTGCTGAACATGTACAACAGCTGTCTTGAGGAAGGGGTCTTTCTTAGGAGCTGGAAAACGCAACGCCTGGTGCTCATCAGCAAGGGAAAAGGAGACCCGGATTCGCCATCTGCGTACAGACCTCTGTGTATGCTGGACACGGCAGGAAAGCTCCTGGAGAAGATGTTGAGGCCGAGACTTACTGCAGCAGTACAGACAGCAGGAGATTTGTCAGAAAGGCAATACGGCTTCAGAAAAGGACGCTCTACGATCGAAGCGATTGAAGAAGTAGTGAAGGCCACCCAAATCGCCCAACAGGGAAACCACTACTCAAGGCGGATCGTATTGCTGGCTACTCTGGACGTCAGGAATGCTTTTAACTCAGCCAGATGGAATGACATGCTGAACGCGCTCGAGTACACTTTCAACATCCCAGCCTATCTTCTTCGGATGATGAAAGATTATCTCAAGGACCGAGAACTAGTCTACGAAACAACAGAAGGCCAACGAAGGAAACCAATCACGTCTGGAGCAGCACAGGGATCTATCTTGGGACCAGACCTTTGGAACATCTCCTACGATGGTATTCTTCGCATGGATATGCCAGAAGATACCTTCCTGGTAGGCTACGCAGATGATATCGCCGCGGTGATTACGGCAAAAGACACCGAAAGTGCGCAGATGAAGTTAAACCAGGTAATGCGACGGGTAAATTTTTGGATGAATGAACATGGACTCTGCCTGGCTGCAGAAAAAACAGAGATAGTTCTTCTGACAAAAAAAAGGATCCCTACCCTAACAGATTTCCACGTAGGCCCTGAAACCATAAGAAGCAAAGACGCTGTGAAGTATCTGGGAGTGACCATAAACACGACACTCACTTTCTGGCATCAGATAAGGAATGCGGCGGAACGAGCGGCGAAAGTGACCACGTCACTTAGTAGACTGATGGCAAATGTCGGCGGTCCGACGGCCAGCAAATGAAGACTCCTGATGTCGACCACGCATGCCATTCTATTGTATGGATGCGAGATCTGGGCAGACGCACTTCGGCAGGAAAAATACCGGAAGCAGATGGCAGCAGTGCAGCGACGTGGAGCTCTACGCGTAGCAAGCTCCTACAGAACGGTTTCGGAACCAGCCGTCCTTGTTGTCGCGGGAGTGACCCCCATCGATCTTCTAGCGGCACAAAGGAAGTACGTCTACGACAAAAAGGCGGAAATCGGAGTGGAAGCGGCAACCGAAGAGGCAAAGGAGCGCACGAAAGAGAAGTGGCAGGAGCGCTGGAGCTCGGAAAGCAGAGGGCGCTGGACAGCGAGGCTGATCAGGAATGTAGCAGAGTGGAACGACCGGAAACACGGTGAGGTAAACTACTACGTCACCCAGTTCCTCACCGGACACGGATATTTCAACGCTTTCCTCCACAAGATTGGCAAAACGAATAGTCCAGCCTGTCAGTACGAGGACTCTGCAACAGACGATGTCCATCACACTTTTTTCGCCTGCAGCAGATGGGAAGCCGAACGTCGAGATCTGGTAAGCAGCATCGGTGACATCACGCCAGAGAACATAGTGGAGAAGATGCTAAGCAGTGAGCAAAACTGGCAAAAAATCTGCAGCTTCATAGAACATATTCTCAGAAGAAAGAAAAGAGAAGAAGAAAATGATCGGGAAACAGTTGAACCCGTAAGTTAATCCCGCAAGGGAATCATGACAACCCCCCTGAAGTAATGCAAAGAGCGGTCCCGGGGGGGTGGGTCAGAAGCCAAAAGGGTTATGGCGGAGTTTTAGTCGGTATGTCTATACATACCTCAACAGTCCGACACACGGGGATGGTCATGGGTCAACGCCACAAAGGCCTCCTTACGGTGCATAAAGCATTTCTTCGCTCCCCTTAAAGGAAAAAAAAAAAAAAAAAAAAAAAAAAAAATTATTATTATTTATTATTATTATTATTATTATTATTATTATTATTATTATTATTATTATTATTATCATTATTATTATTATTATTATTATTATTATTATTATTATTATTATTATTATTATTATTATTATTATTATTATTATTATTATTATTATTATTATTATTATTATTATTATTATTATTATTATTATTATTATTATTATTATTATTATTATTGTTATTATTATTATTATTATTATTATTATTATTATTATTATTATTATTATTATTATTATTTTTATTATTATTATTATTATTATTATTATTATTATTATTATTATTATTATTATTATTATTATTATTATTATTATTATTAATATTATTATTATTATTATTATTATTATTATTATTATTATTATTATTATTATTATTATTATTATTATTATTATTATTATTATTATTATTATTATTATTATTATTATTATTATTATTATTATTAATATTATTATTAGCAGCTACCGAGGAGATAGCTGCGCTACGCCGTCGATGCCTACAACTCCGGCGCCTTGTCACCAGGGGAAGAAGAAGAAGAAACGCTGAACCTATGGAAGATGCTCTAGCGGAGTTCAGAGCCCAGAGGTCTGAGCTCAAGAGGGCCATCAATGCGAGCAAGAAACAGAAGTGGGAAGATCTCCGCCGTGACGTCAATAGCGACCCCTGGGGACTAGGCTACAAGATCGTAACGCGGAAACTCGGAGCTCAGAAGGCACCCCCTGTCCTAAGTGAAGGAAAGATGGAGCACATCGTGGACACACTGTTTTCAACACATTCTGTCAGGCCACCCGACAACACACCGGCCCAACGACAGGAAATCCCAGCTTTCAGCGAGGAAGAGCTAAGCATAGCGGTGCAGTCCCTGCAAAATAGAAGAGCCACCGGCCCCGACGGAATTCCCACCGAAGCCCTCAAAGTGACCGCCCAACCATGCCCCCACTTGCTGCTGAACATGTTTAACAGCTTGCTGGAGGAAGGCATCTTCCCCAAGAACTGGAAGAAACAACGCTTGGTGCTTATCAGCAAAGGCAAAGGAGACCCGGATTCCCCATCGGCATACAGGCCTCTGTGCATGCTAGACACTGCGGGGAAACTGTTGGAAAAGTTACTCAAGCCACGGCTCATAGCGGCAGTACAAACGGCAGGTGATCTATCAGCGAGGCAGTACGGTTTCCGGAGAGGCCGCTCTACGATTGGAGCCGTTAAAGAAGTGGTGAACGCCGCCCAAATTGCCCAGCAGGGAAATCATCACTCTAGGCGGATCGTCTTGTTGGCAACTCTAGACGTACGAAATGCCTTCAACTCAGCCAGGTGGACTGATATATTGGACGCGCTCGAACGGAGGTTCCACATTCCAGCATATCTGCTGCGGATGGTGAAGGGCTATCTCAGGGATCGAGAGCTGATTTACGAGACTACAGAAGGCCCACGACGAAAGCAAGTGACATCAGGTGCAGCGCAGGGATCGATTCTAGGACCAGACCTCTGGAACATCTCCTACGATGACATCCTCCGCATGGAGATGCCTGAGGACGCCTTTCTGGTTGGGTACGCAGACGACATCGCCGCGGTGATTACGGCACGAGACACCGATAGCGCGCAAAGAAAGTTGAACCAGGTCATGCGACGAGCAACTTCTTGGATGGAAGAGCACGGACTCAGCCTTGCAACGGAGAAAACTGAGATAGTCCTCCTCACGACGAAGAGGATACCCACACAAATCGACTTCCAAATTGGGGCAGAAGTCATAAGAAGCAGCGCTGCGGTGAAGTACTTGGGATTGCGGCTCGACACAAAGCTAACCTACTGGCAACAAATTAAGGCAGCAGCGGAAAGAGCTTCAAAAACAACTACATCGCTGAGCAGACTGATGGCGAATGTTGGTGGCCCAACGGCCAGTAAGCGAAGATTACTGATGGCGACAACGCACTCCATCCTTCTCTATGGCAGCAAAATTTGGGCAGACGCTCTTAAACAAGAGAAATACCGGAAACAAATGGCGGCAGTGCAAAGATGCGGAGCTCTACGTGTAGCTAGCTCTTACCGAACGGTATCGGAACCAGCCGTCCTTGTAGTCGCAGGAGTGACTCCCATCGATCTCCTAGCGGCAGAAAGGAAGTACGTCTACGACAACAAGACGGAAATGGGATTGGAAGCGGCAACCGAGTTGGCTAAGCAGCTCACGAAACAGCAGTGGCAAGAGCGTTGGAGCTTGGAAAATAGAGGACGATGGACAGCGAGGCTGATTAGGAACGTGGCTGAGTGGAATGACCGGAAACACGGTGAGGTCAACTACTACGTCACCCAGTTACTCACCGGACACGGATATTTCAACGCCTTCCTCCACAAAATCGGCAAAAAAACAGTCCAGCCTGCCAGTACGGAGACTCACCAGAAGATGACGCGAACCATACCTTCTTCGCCTGCAGCAGATGGGAAAGCCTCCGCCAGGACCTGCAGATGAGTATCGGCGCCATCACACCGGAGAATATAACAGAGAAGATGCTACAGAGTTATGAGAACTGGCAAAAAGTCTGCAGCTACACAGAACATATTCTCAGAAGAAAGAAAAGAGAAGAAGAAAATGATCGGGAAACAGTTGAACCCGTAAGTTAATCCCGCAAGGGAATCATGACAACCCCCCTGAAGTAATGCAAAGAGCGGTCCCGGGGGGGTGGGTCAGAAGCCAAAAGGGTTATGGTGGAGTTTTAGTCGGTATGTCATACATACCTCAACAGTCCGACACATGGGGATGGTCATGGGTCAACGCCAAAAGGCCTCCTTACGGTGCATAAAGCATTTCTTCGCTCCCCTTAAAGGGAAAAAAAAAAAAATTATTATTATTATTATTATTATTATTATTATTATTCTTTATTGATTTATTTTGCCTATGACCTACAATACACTACCCCACATGACGAAAGAATTAAATGTCCACTTCACAAAATAAACCTTCGATTGTATTTCCTAAAAGGCATTCCGAATGCTTAGTCAATGTGCCGCATATAATTGCAGTCATAAACAAAATCAATATAAACAAACATTTAGTCATTTCAATGCACTTGGCGCATAGCGACCGAATATGCTAATGGGTAACATGATCAGTTCAATGCACGATGGTATCGCTTGGTGACGGCTGATGATTTTAAACACAATCATATGTAGGTCGATATGCGTCGAGCTCATGAATGTTTACATTATTTTGTTTTATTATTATTGTTATTATTCATATACATCAATACTACAATTTAAAAACACTTGATCCCTGTCAACATTACACAATACTCTAATAAGTTGATTAAAATTGCATTTTTTGAAATTGAACTCAAATTTTTCATTTGGACTAGGTAAAATATTGCACATATTTAAATTCAGCATTATATCTAGGGCCGGGTGGTGCCGGTCCTCATGTAATAATAGAATATCGGCATGTGTTACAAATGTATCAGCGTTTATTGTTTCGGAGAAAAAGATTAAGTCCAGTATTTTATCGAAGCGTTTAGAAATTCCATTGAATTGACTAAGTCCACATGAGGCTAAACCATCAATAATAGTGAACTCATTAGCACACGACGGGTTAACAGGAGATAAAATGTTGAAGTCTGTAGATTTTGTCCATTGCAGGTTCGAAAGATTAAAGTCACCTAAGATCAAGAGCTCATCACTTGGTTGCATTAGATCGTGTATGCTTTCAATACAGTTTATACAGTTTTCGTAAATATTTTTGGTAGATCTTGGAGGTACATATATAAACGGAGATGATGAAGAGATGACCATTTTCTATTTTAATTTTAATACATATTATTTCTACATCAGAAGATTCAAAAATGTCAACCAAAGTGCATATTAAAGAGTTCTTCACTGCTAACAGTATTCCACCACCGACAGTGTGCAAGTCGTTTGAATGGTGTCGATCTCATCTGAAGATTTGGTAGTTTGTGTCGAAGAGTTCAGAATGTAAGAATGTATCATTCAGCCAAGTTTCTGTCATTACAATAACATCGTGAGGAAGATTATTAATATTTTTGTAGACCGTATTGATCTTAGTCCTTAAACCATTAACATTCTGGTAATAAATCAGTTCTTGTAGCTATCTCGTTAAATTGTTTATTTTTGAATTCGTGCATGATTATACCCTTAGGCCATAATAATGAAGAGTTTAGAATGCCAAAAATTGAGTCTCAGGCTCGTATTTTAAAAGATGCATATTTCGAATAGTTACGATGTATCATTTTCTCAACTTTTATAATTGTCGATGTTCCAATTTTATTAAAGATACAATTTTTAATGTCAAGGGCGTTTGTTGAAGGATCGAGCTTAGAAACAAATAAATTTCGATGGCCTTCAACTACTTTCAGTCCAGATAAGATATTAAATGCATGTCTCTAAATGTTTGAGCCTTATTTGAAGTTTTAAATGAAAAGATGTGGTTGGGCATTCAATTGAAGTTTTTGGCGAATTTGTTGTTGATTCTGATGTTGATATGACTGTAGGATTTGCTGCTACTACGATATGCACGGATACATTGGCTGATGAAGATGATGACATTGAAGGAGGTGAAGGACTTTGTATAGGTGGTGATGGTGATGCAGTGATACATAAAGTGGCAGGTTTCTTCGTTAATGGAGTAGTTTGAGAAAGATCGGTATCAATTTCATCAATTTTTCGTTTTAATGGTGCTGAATCGGTTAGCGGTGGATTATTTATTTTATAGCTTTGTTCGTTAAGGGCCAGGTTTTCAGTGCGAGATCATCCTAGTTTCGGGGTTAAACCGGAGTTAACTCCAAAAACGAGTTTTTCAGTCAATTGATATCGAAAGCTAACTCCGAGTTAACTCGTCAAATTTGGTGAGTTAATTCAGGCACCAAATTGAGGGTCTTTTTAGTTGTGGTGCCATCTCGATTTCGATATTGAAAGTTATTGCCAGAGCGATTCGTTATGGCGCCATCTCTATTCCTATGCGTAAAAGGCGTAGAAGGGTGATATCCATAGTGTCGCACATCGTTGGCCTCAGAATTTTGACAGCTGAAAGATAAAGATAAAGTTAGTCCTCAACTATATCTTTATCTAAAAGATAAAGTTAGTCCTCAACTACTTGTTTGGCAAAAACTTTCAAGTCAGCATTCCTTCTAGAGTTCTCTGGGAGGATACGGCTCTCTTGGAAGATGAATCAATCCATATTTACACCGACGGATCGAAAACTGATGTTGGGGTGGGTGGTGGTGTGTACTCAGAAAGACTAAAATTAAGTCTCTCCTTCCGTCTTCCTAATCATTGTAGCGTGTTCCAGGCGGAACTTATGGCGATCAAAGAAGCCTTATCTTGGCTTGTTATCAACTACAGATATCCGCATCTTCTCGGATAGTCAAGCAGCTATCAAATCTCTGGAATCAGTCTCTACTAACTTTTTAACAGCCCTAAATTGTCGTTCATCTCTGCTGGAGATGGCGCAGCAGTTTAACATTCACCTGTGTTGGGTGCCGGGGCATAGAGACATTCCAGGTAATTGTAAGGCCGACGAACTCGCTAAATATGGAACAACTCTACCTCTTCTACCTAGTAAGGCAGATATTGGTATTCCCATCGCTACATGTAAACTTGTGCTGAAGCAAGATGTTTTAGAGAGAACAAACCTTAGGTGGAACAATATCAACACTTGCTGGGCAACAAAACAAATCTGGCCAGTAATGGTTTTTAAGGGATCTAAATGTTTGATATCTCTAAGCAGATTGCACATTAGCTCCATGATAGGTGTCATAACCGGACACTGTCTTATAGGCAAGCACGCAACGCGTCTTGGCGTATTCTCTTACGATTTTTGCAGAAGCTGTATGGACGAGGAAGAGGTAGAATCGATTCCTCATCTTCTATGCACTTGTCCTGCTCTATCTCATAGGCGAAGACTCCATCTTGGAGATTTCTACTTCAATGATCCTAGTGATTTAGTAAATGTTGACATAGGTAGTCTGTTACGCTTCATAAGAAGCTCCAAATGGTTCATCGAGTAGGGAAAAAGGGTTCCCAGATTCTTGTGGTATCACAATGGGCCAACTTATGGTCTAAGTGTGTCAGTTTTCATGACTGACAGCCACTTCAACCTAACCTAACCTAGTCCTCAACTAAAAAACTGTTCCTGAGTTAACTCAGGGTTAGTTTATTTTCAGGATTAGCTAACTCTGATTTAACTCAGAATAAAGCCTGAACTGAAAAACTGGCCCTAAGTGGTTCCATTTGATGCGATATAGGAATAAGAACATTGACTATTATTCTTTCAACTGTTTGGTAAGAAAATTTAATTGTTTTTGTAGATTATCAAGGTTATGTGTATTTTGAAGTACATCTCTAGTCATATTAGTGCATAAAAATGGGTCACACATGTCACAAAAATAATAAAATGATTTTTATTCCTTAAATAGCTTTATAATGCTAAACGGAGCGTCGATACAAGCGATCTGAAATAATCTTCGACAGTTGCCATGACACATAATGGAGTCGATCAGATAGTCGCTGATGTTTTCACACTGAGTGCACACCGACATTATTATTATTAAAAAGAAGATTAAATAATTTTGCCTCTGCTTCTGCCTTTAATTTGTTTGTATTATTATTATTTTTTATATTTTAGTTTATTTACGATTTTCAATGTTTTCAACCGTGGTTGATTTTTTGTCTACTGGGACATATTGTCGAATAGCAGATTGTTTTATTTTCTGATAAGTCCCTCTTGTGGTGGATGGAGAAGATGTATTTTTAATATGAGGGTTTGTGTATATGCTTGAGAGAAGGTAATGCAAGGTTGTTGTACTCGGTAGAGCAGTGTGGTAACGAAGTTTGGTATGTAAAAAGAAAACCAAAGGTATTAGCATTGAATAATTACAAATAGAAGGGACACCCAGCAAAACGTCCACTAGGTGGACAATATTTTATATGTCGCTCTATCAAATACAACAACCATTTAATAAATTTGTTCCTTTTGGAGATTTGTTCCTTTTGGGAAGTCTGTTCCTTTCAGGAAATTGACTTCTTTTGGGAAATTTCTTCTTCGGCAGAGTAAAAAAAGACATTCCCATTGAGAATGAACATGAACAACAGCGACAAACTGAGTAGCCATTTAAGCTTTGTTTTTTCAGGTATTTTCTTCAATGCCGTTCAAGGACTCAAGGTTAACACAAAATGTGAGGTAGAGACAAAAAATTATATTTTCTTTTTTTGGTTTGTTTTGCTTTTGTATTCATTAAATAAAATTGTTGTTAGTGCTTGCTTCCAATTTGGGATGTTTACGATGATGGCTTTGTTTTTGCTTTAGTTTTTGAATTTTTTTATTTCTTGAGATTTATAGACAGTGAATTAATTTTTAATTATTAGTCTTTTATATGCAGGAAGGTACCTGTTCCACCTTCTTTTAAATTATTCGTTTATTTTCACGGACTCTTATCAAATATTAACGAAAACGCATCTAATAATTTGCTATAGTTTTTTTAAAAGCTAATACTCTATTCTTGCATTTGGTTTTTAAATCAAGTTCTTCAAGCGAATAGTTTTTGAGAAATAAATTTTCAAAGTCAAAATTAAAAAAAAAATGTGATATTTTTTTCTTAAGTCGATATTTTTCAAAATTTTATGTAATTAAGTGTTTTTTTTTGTGTTCAATGTTCAATGTCCTCATTGTTTTTAGTCCATTACCGAAAACCAAATGTAAAAATCTTTCTTAGTTTTTGAGAAATAAAGAAAAAATAATGAGGCATTGAATATTGAACACAAAAAAAGCACTCAATTACGTAAAATTTTGAAAAATATCGACTTAAGAAAAAAAATCACAATTTTTTTTTTAAATTTTGATATTGAAATTTAATTTCTCAAAAACTATCTGCTTAAGCAACTTGATTTAAAAACCAAATGTAAGAATGTATTAGCTTTCAAAAAAATTATAGCATATTAAAATATGTGTTTTAGTTGATTTTTAATGTTTATTTTTGCATTTAAAGTTAATTTTTTACAAAAGTGCCCCCCTGCCTCAGGGAGGGGAGATACAACTTTCCCCCCATACAATTTTTGTCTTAAAATAACCTCAAGAACCACACCCTAAAATCAGCCCCGGATCTACGATTTTTCCGAACCGGGGCAAAACTTGATTTTGGCGCCCTTGCCGTTTTTGATAAAAATGAAAAAAAAACACATATCTGCTTGGTTGGATTTTTGTCACTGGGAGAATACAACTTTTTAATGGATGTGCATACCTATTCAGCAAATCATTACTATAGATAAGAAAATTAACAATGTCTAAACAAAGACGATACACAACCAAGGTTCGTAGAACAATAAAATATGAATCGTTCTGTAGTGAACAATTCAATAGAATTTTATTTTTGACTCGATCACGAATCTTATTTTTTGGTTCCTAGTAAAGTTCGTTTTCATTCGAATCAAATCTGCAAGGATCTGTAAAATATGGATCGTTCTCGAATTTATCATGGGAGAACTTTTGAAGATCCATTCCCTGAACCGAAGAAAGAAAAATGTAAATTTACGACAGGACAAATTTTCGAAAATCCAAAGTTAAGCAAATTATAGCATTGAAGCACCAAGTTCCGAAAAAAGTTTTTAAATCCTCGGGACTTCGTTGTTCCTTGAGCGATTTCAATGAAATTGACAGAAGTGATAGCTGAGACAGAGTTATAGCAGAATAAAATAGTTTCAAAATAGGATGTTTCTAAAATATGTCAACGTTTTGCAGCTTCGTTCTTTTTTGAGAGATTGCAATGAAATTTACTCAGGTGATAACTGATACAGAATTAAAACAGAAAAAAATATTTCACAACAGGATTTTTCAAAAAATGATAACATATTATAACTAGTGGGACATTTTGTGTTATCCGCCATTTTGAAAAAGGGCGTTGAAAAAGGTAAATCCAATTTTCTCGGAGAGTAACATTTTTTATTTGATTTTGTAAGTTAAAATATCTTTTCAATTTTTGTTTCCAAAAATTATCGACATCATGAAAAATTATTGTCGAAAATTGTAAAAATAATTTTCAGCTTTTATCTCACTTTTTGTTCATCTGAACGAAAACATTTATACTAAACAGTTTTTCTTAGAGCACCTGATTTCCTACATTTTTGTGAGTATTTAGATTTTTTGAGAATTAAAAAAGATCTAAAATACAGTGTAATAAAGTTGTCAGTATCCAGCAAATAATTCTTTAGGCGAGACTAGGACTTGTACGGCGCACAGTTGGGCCGAGGTGGAAAAAAAACCTGATATATAAAAGTGTGTAATATAGTAATGTGATACACTTTTCTTTCAGTATTTGTCATGGGGAATCTGACTGTTATAATGATTTTATGGTAAATAATTAGCTTTCATCCGAAATAAGGGGTTAAAACAGACCATTGAAATTTTGAGCCTTAGACCTGATGTTTTCCATAGTTTCTCCATTTCATGGGTTATTATTTAAAATTTTTCCTTTAATGTACTATTTGAGTATATACCTCAAGGTTTCTGATGAGAAAATAATTTACCCCATTTCTTCGATTACACAAATAAATCCAGCCAAAATTTGAACTTCGGGTCTACTTACAGACTTGAGTAGCCATACAAAAAAAGCTCCACCTTCCTAGGGTCTGTTTCAGCTCTTTTTTGGTGGTCCTGGTGGTAATGAAGATCCTGTTAAAATTTCATCACCAGGTTCTACCAGTTTTGGGATCAGTGAATAAAAATTCAATTTAAGAAATAAGATAATTTTTGATTGAATATAACCGGATCAATATAGACGTGATTTTTTTTCCACAGAATTCTAAACGGAGTCTGAAAATTCTATTTTTCTTCTTCAAAAATAACTTTGAATTATTCCAATCCGATTCTTCGTTGAAAAATCGTTACTTTCTTTTTAGTTTCACGCAACTATAAATGATACAAAATATCCTACTAATTTGAAAATTCAAAAACTTCCCCCCTTAACTCTGATCATAAAACGGATGATACCATTCAATTTAGCGGGTGTAAATACATACGAAATGATACCACTTACAGGTTTTTTCCCTAAATCGTAGTTTTGGCCTGTGTTAAGGGAGGAGGGGAAGTTTTTTTAAAAATACACTTACATACAATGCTAAAAACTATTGTTAAAAAACATCAGAAAAACTTTTAACAATGTATTATAGCTCGTTTCTTTTTTAATATTTAATTTTAAATTATTTTAAATGGAGAAATAATAATAGAAAATCTGCTAAAGGCTGACGGAGAAATACAACTTGATATTCCATTGCCGCATCTCAATTAATTTTATTTCATTAAGCGTCGCAATTCTCAGTTTTTTTAATCACATAGATTTGGCGCCCCTGTAAGCTGCCGCCCGGGGCACAGGCCCCGGTTTGCCCCCCCATAGATCCGGGGCTGCCTAAAATACTTCCACTCAGGTACGGGACACCCTGTATAAATTGATGTATAACTTGCAGCATTTGTGTGGACTTTGAAATTTAATTTCTCAAAAACTATTCGCTTAAACAACTTGATTTAAAAACCAAAGGCAAGAATAGAGTATTAGCTTTAAAAAAAAAACTAAAGCAAATTATTAGATGTATTTTCGTTGATTTTTAATGTTTTTTTTTTTTTGCATTTAAAGTCAATGTTTCAGAAACTGCGCCCCCCTGTATTAGGGAGTCATGACCAGTTAAGTCAAAAATAATTGTAAAGTTTCAAATTTTTCGCAGTTTTAGGGTTGCCATCTAATTTTTACCATGTTCGAGAAGGTATAAGCTAAGTGTGTTGATTTTGGCTATTATTCTAAATTAAAAAAAAAAATAGATGGCAACCTAAAACTGAAAAATTTTATTTTTATTTTTGATTTAATTGGTCATGGCTCACTATACACCCAGTTGGAGCGCATAATCTAACAAGTCCATCAAAATAGCCAAAATGCTATTCATAAAGCCTTAAAAACCTAAAAGTAGCCTAGTTTGAACGACTATTTCGCGGTCAATTTTTATCCAAACCGTTTTTTTTTTTATTTATCTTAAAAGAAATTTTATTATCTTTCTTTTATATGGCACAATGCCTATACCTATATCTGCTGGAAAGAAAGTTATAAGCAAATACGTAAAAACCCAAAAATTGCTATTTTTCATTTTCGTTTTCGAGTTATATGCAAAAAACCAAAAAGGGTCCTTTTGCACCCCCCTCTAAAAAATGCACCCTCCAATTTAATATCACTCCGCGGTTTTCTCATTTTCAATGACACCTTTGATGATTTTTACAATAAAATCCCATGAACGTCTTAGTTCTTTATTATATGACATAATCAATAGCCTAATAGACCTACCATATATTTGCGTAGGTACATAGGTACCTAGCAATATACCTATAAATAATTTAAGAAAATAAATACAACGTAGCATGATTCATTGTATTTTCCCTTAAATAATTTCCAAAAAAATGGTACATAGTTTTATTACAATAATTTTTAAGTATACCCATAACCTACAAATAAGTTGCCTTAGGCGGCCAGTTATCGGATCACTTTTTTCCTTCCATTTTTAGGTATTTAGAAAGCAAAATAATTCATATTTTGATGAAGAAATATATAAAGCTCAAGACTAAATTAGTATTTCTAGTCAAAAAAAAAAAATTTCATGTGGGCCCAACCTTCCACATAAAAAGACTTTGAACATTTCAATGATCATTGGTAAGGTAGTTCAATCCCTGAAATAATAAAACTAATTTTTTTCTTATGCCAGATATAATAATTAAGAACTGCCCTTTATTTTGGCATCAAAATAACCACTGATTTTAATTTCCAACCGTTTCAAAATCAATCATTTAAATTATCGTTTCTATGATAGTTAACTGTGGCCTAATTAATAAAAAAATTTAATTTTCAGTCTTATTTTCAAGTTAACTAATCCATGGATTACGAATTTTCCAAACTCACCGTACAGGCAATATTGTTTACTGTTTCAGTTGAGTCCAAAACATTCTTAATCCTGGAATTAGTTAACTTGTAAATAAGTATTAAAATAAAATTAAATAATTTAAATTGATTTATCTCAGCTTCTGGCTCTATGTTAACCTTAACAAAAATTCAAAATTTTTGATATGGGAAATCACATTAAATTGCTCTGTATCAAATTTTAAGCCAAACGGATTTACCGTTTAAATTGTAATTGTAATAAATTAAATTGTAATATAATCCGTGTGCGGACTTCGTTCTTATCAGTTGTGCGAGCATGCTTTGCGTAAATATGCTTTTAAATAAAAGCACATGCCTATTCCTTCTTTTTCCTTCCTAAGAGCTTCTTATTAATACCATCTATTTTTCTTATCTGTGTGAGAATACATGTGATTCCAATAAGGCACCATATTTGCATTCTCTGAATGAGAACAAAAACAAAAACAAGCAAAATAAAAAACAACACTTGGAAAAACATTATGTCTACCGAAAGTGCTTTGACCTTACCTGGCATACCAGACAAGTTTTACTATCTGGTATTCCAAACCAAAGTGGTTGTTATTAGCCGTTTTCCTTTGGAGGTGGCGAAGTACTTACGAGTAGATGAAAACCCTAATCTAGTACTACCAACTGCACATGCTCTCATGCGCGAGTAGATACATTTTACATGGGAAAGCAGTTTGATGTGTTCCATTGAAAAAAGCTGGCAAAGTACTTGCAAGTACTTCGCCACCTCCAAAGGAAAACGCCTATTGTTGTTGTCTTCATTCTATGCCAGACTCAAATATCCCTCCGAATCTCCATGTTAAAAAAAAATCTAATAAGACATTTTGCATCCACTAATGGGTTTGGAAATTCAATGATGAAAAGGAAATTTGAGCTTCTTATTTCCACCATCGAATTGATGGGGCGTATAGTCAACTGAGAAATGTTCGGTGTCCACTTCTATATGTAATTATTCAATGGTATTAGGTTTGTTCCTTGCCGACTTTCAAACAGTTTGAAACCGCCAGATCCAGTCGTTCCACACTTGAAAAATTGTACTGGTCCGCACCAAATCTGGCGGTCTGAAACTGTTTGAAACTGTTTGGGACTAAACCAAGGAAGAGGGTAATTCTGTTTTGTAGTCTCTCAAGTAATTTATAGGCAGAACATGTACTAAAATTGTACTCACCGGTAGGGGAGACAATAAAGTCTTCGAAAGAGATCCCAAATAAGAGAGATTTGACATCTACGATGCACACACAATATGATTGTAGGTGTTATATTAATTTGTACAAAATTAATTAATTGTTGTTCTCGATAGTGTAGGGTGGTAATGGAGTTTGATATGCAAGTAGAAAACCAGAAGGTATTTTGATTTGTAGTCTCTCAAGTAAGTTGTAGGCAGAACATGTACTAAAAATTGTACTCACCGGGAGGGGAGACAGTAGGTCTGTTCGCGTACGCACACAAAACAGCCAAATTCTACCCAAACCTACCAAATTTAGCCCAAAGCTGTTCGCGTACGCAAGAAATGTGTAGTTTTTGGCAGAAGAGAACGCTCACGAGAGAGCAAAAAATTTCCCCTTCCTGACAATTTTTGCCAAATTCTGCCCAAGGAACTTGTTTGGGCAGAATTGGTAAGTGCTGTGTTCTGTGAGTTGAGAACAACAACACAAAACCAAAATGGCTGTTGTTTACTTTTAGTTTGTTTTTCGTTTTTAGTTAAAGTGATTTTTATACAATTTTAAACTTTTCTTTTCGCGGACATTGATCATTTTAACTTATTTTAACTTTTCGGAACTTACCGCGTTAATTATTAAGAATTATTTATAAATTCTTCTTCCCGACGTTTCGAAGAAATTTCACTCTTCGTGGTCACGGGATTAGACTGACCGGTACATCTTAAGAAGTAAAGTAACCAACAACATCAATCAAACGTCTAATCCCGTGACCACGAAGAGTGAAATTTCTTCGAAACGTCGGGAAGAAGAATTTATAAATAATTCTTAATAATTAACGCGGTAAGTTCCGAAAAGTTAAAATAAATTAAAGTGATTTTTGTTCTTATCTGTTCTTTTTTTTAATTTAATTATTTAGTGGAACCTTTGTATATGAAATCTATAGTACTATCATCAGCCAATTTTTTTTATTTTCATAAGCCTTCACCAGGCGGCGCTAATATGGAAATGTATTTGATATTTGAGAGTTGAAATAGAAGAAAAATGTAAAAGCAAAATGAAAAAGTCGTAAGAGAGGGTTATATTACATTGATTCTCGCAACAATAAGGGGAGCAAGGGAGACAAATGAATCAGTTGCTGGTGCCATACTAACGACAAGAATAAATGAAAGGAAATAAAAATAAAACAAATTGCTTTCTATGACTCGATTGTGTTTGTATGTGAGCTTGAGGTATAAGTTATATGTTTGTTTATAGATTTATACGTACAAACATAATGTAGGTAGGCATGTAGATTATATTTTCGTTTATTATTTTAATTTTGTTTTTCAAATCTTGGGTATTTGACTTGAAATTTTTAATCTTTGTAGCAATGTTGCAACTCTTCACCACATCTATGAAGGAATTATTGAAGGACATGTTGCTATATTTAAATTTTTTGAATTTACCTCAGGTAGGTAGTAGGTATTTTATCAGTTTTTTCCAAATTTTATTATAGGTATCTAACATTATGATAACAGTCCTAGGATAACGATTCATGGAATTTAAACCAACATCGCGTAAAATAAAGAGTATATTAAGTTTTTGTTAGGAAAAAAATGCATTAGGTAGTTTTATTTTGAATAGTTTTGTTTTGATCTATTGCAGTTGAATAAAACTATTTTTTTAACTATTGGGATGCAATTTTTATTTATGCATTTGTTTGTTTAAATTTCATGTAACTCCAGAAATAATTTGTGTTTAATCACTAATTTGGTTTATTTGGTTTGTGAAATTTTAAAATTCACGAATAAACAGTGAGGTATGTATCGAGTGACATGCTGGCCCCCTGCAACCCCCCTGCTTGGGCTCGATATAGGGGGTGCGAGGCTGGGTGAATGCAAAATTTCTTTTGCATTTAAGGAATCTGTATTTAATGAAACTTTGAATAATATAGCCAAAATAACGATTCTCAAGAAATATTTGGCCTTAATTCTGTTTTTGCATTGCAATAAAGCCAAAAAGTTGATTGAGATAGATTTGGTTTTATTTCGATTATTTTGTTGGTGTTATTTCCATCGGGCATAAGAAATAACACCAAACTGTCGTTATTTCGTTTTTGAGATGGAAATAAGGGCAAATTCAAAATTTGGCTATATTTCGTTTGGTGTTATTTCACGTCACCCACTTACAGTATTGTTTTGTAGCTTTTTGGAAAACCAGAAATCCATTCTCATGGTTTATTTTCAAATAAAGTTCTTTTCGTAAACAGCTTCGACAAAAATTGTTTTCAAACTTAAAATTGTGAAAAAAGTTGTTTTTTAATATATGTTCATTATGTATGTTTTTCCATTTTAAGTATTTTTTTATAAAATTGTCGCCTGTCCAAGCCGGTTAAATATACTTTTTTTCTTGTTTACTTTTAACCTAAGTACATGCCCTTGGCAGATTTTACGTGAATCACCTAGTATGCTGTATGCACAAAAAATATGCCATTAAATTAACCCCTACAGCGACTAAAGAGATGATAATACAAATCTGAAAAAATTAGGGAATATTTTTTTTTCTTTTAGAATCGGTTTAGGCCAATACAACCTGATCTTTTTCTTACGACCACCCTAATGCACCTACATACCTACACATCTTCCTAGCTATCAACATTTCAAGAGGCTTACAGCCCTATTATTGACACGATTCAAAACTAGTTTTAATGTAAAACTAGTTCTATAGGGGTTTTGAGTTTAAGGTTTTGAACATATTGGTATTATTCAAACAAAAATTGACATCTTAAACTTGAAATCAGAGTTTTAGATGTCAATTTTTGTTTGAATAATGCCAATATGTTCAAAACCTGCAATTCGAAACCCATATAGAACTAGTTTTACATTAAAACTAGTTTTGAATCGTGTCAATAATAGGGCTGTTAGAATTTTTGAAATTGTGTACATAAAAACTAGATGAAATACATAAAAGAACAATGTTCGAAAGCATGAAATTGATTTAAGAAAAACGAATGTCATTTATGTACATAAATACGAAAATATTAATTTTATACCAACAAAAAACTTGAAATCATTGGAGCTATTTATTAGAAAAATTTAAATAAAAATTTGGTTTTCTGGTTTTGAAATTCAACACTTTTGTGAGACAAATATTACCATTTTATTATTTTTTTTGACCCTTCACCGTTAGTTTAAAAAAGTACTAAACAACGACTTTTTATGGTCTTTTCGTAAATCTTTTGTTTCCTTGCAAATATTGATGGCATGGCTTGCGTTGGTATGCATAATTTTAGACTTAAAAATCATCAATATTCCTGTAAATATTCAAATAGATTCATGGAACCGTTTTTCCACACCAAATTTTCAAAGTCTTACAAACCAGTTAAAGGAACAAATTGTGTTGTTCCTAAAAAATGCGTAGTCATTATCAAAATGACAAGAAATTCATCAACCCGTTTTTGAAATATTGAATTTTCAAAAAATAAATTTAATATTTTTTCTATATCCTTAAATAAAGTTTTCGACCAAAAATTTTTGTCTTAGGTGATAAATCTTTGCCTCTTAGGCCATTCTCTTTTCCAAACAAAGGAGAATTGAACACACCAAACTCCAAGACCAATAATGACGTGATATACATCGTTGGAAAGGTATTTTTATGAACTACAATAGTTACTAAAAGGGTTAATTTTAAAACTCTACATGAAAGAAGTTATTCCTTAGTAAAGGATAGATTTTTTCACATCAAAATGCGCTGAAACACAATTTTGGCCAGCGAATAACTTTTTTCACATAGAGATTTGAAATGAACTCTTTTAGTAACTATTGTAGTTCATAAAAATACCTTTCCAACGATATATATCACGTCATCATTGGTCTTGGAGTTTGGTGTGTTCAATTCTCCTTTGTTTGGAAAAGAGAATGGCCTAAAAGGCAAAGATTTATCACCTAAGACAAACATTTTTGGTCGAAAACTTTATTTAAGGATATAGAATTTTGATTTTAAGGGTTTCTGATTTTAAAAAATGATTTTGGGAAATAACAGACACCCTAATATACATTTATATGACTTTTATTGAAAAAAATTAAATTGCTTTTTTTCGCTAATTATTTAATTACTTCTACATTTATCATTCGATTTTAAAAAAACTTTGGCTAAAATCTTTGCTAAAAAGATTGTTTTTCACTTGAGTCCTTAAAATTATTTTAAATATTTTTTTTTCTATCCATATGGAGTAACCAAAAACCAGAAATTTTTCAAAAATACTCGTTTTTGAAACTTTGAATGTCTGTAACTTATAAAATTTCAGTACGACTTATACAAGCAGTACATCGTCGGAAGGAGACAGATCACATCATTCATAAAATACACATTTTATGTAAATTAGCTATGCCCTTAGCGAGATTTATGGGAATATCTGAAAAAATACCTGAGAAAATGATTTTTGCGCATACATCGAAAACGCTTCTTTGAAAAAAAAAATAATTTTGATTTTCGTGTTCAGTGGCCCAAAATTAGAAAATATATTTTTTCTCAGGACCCTACCATGTCCCAAAATTTTGTAAACTAGTGTTATCGTAGATGTTTCAAATTTCACTGATTGTTCAGGGCTGTTATTTTGCACTCCTTTTTCATTCCAACTGTGTCAAACAGGAAAAGTGCTACAAAGGCAATGCTAAGAACATCCAAACGAAAACAGACCTAAAGCAACCAACCAGGGCTGCCAGCTCAAGAAGCACTTGTGTAGCCCAATTTCAGAATTCTTGTAGCCCAAATCGCTACCCAAAATCTAGCCCAAAAACGAGCCCAATCTCATCTTAAAAATATAGGATTACTTATACATTCCACTTTTTTTTTTTTTTTTTGGAATAATTTCCAGGGACAAATCCTTAAAATCTGGAAGAACTAAAATATATCGTTGAACTTATGTAACGAATTTTCTTAAAATTTATAGAAATAATATGAAATTGGGCTACTTTTTTCATATTCTTGTCGCAAATTAAGGAAAAAGATAGCCCAATTTATGATAAATAGCCCAATCTGACAACCCTGCAACCAACCACCCCAAACAAAAATTCGTTTTTTTACCCACCCCAGCACAAAAATATTCCGATCGTATGCTGAGCGGCAGCAGCAGCAGCCGAGCATGAGCAACAGCAGCCGTCAATGACAACCACTTACGTGCTTACCATATTCCAACAACAACCAACAGAAATAACAAAAAACGAAAGTAAACAAAACAACCCAAAAATATACACACTAAATGACAACGAAAATTACACCTAACAGCGGCAACCTTCCCCCACCAAAGCATTTTTACGACTGAAATCTGATAAAAACAAAACACGAAAGAAAACACAAAAGAAAAATAAACAAATAAAAAGATTTAAAGTAACCATGGTTACAAATACAATCTTACAATATAACTTGCAAGCATATATTTTGTTGTTTGTTTCCAAATACAAACTTTTTCTTTCCCAACGATAGAAAGAAAAACAATCATATGTCTGTTCGCGTACTTCCCAAAACTACGAATTTCTACGAATTTTATTTTTTTCATATGAGCTTTGACATAACTTTGGGCTAAATTCGTAGAAATTCGTAGTTTTGGGAGGTACGCGAACAGACATCATACTTTCATTTCAGCTCACATCAGAGCCAAATACGCATACGCACCCAACTCTCAGCCTATTATTCATTGACAAAACCAATACCTTTGAAAAAAACAAAATTGCTTGATTTCTTGCCTCCCTCCAACTCTTGTAAAAAAGTGTACAGCTCTCTCATTATTTTATTATTACACTTTATTCATCATTTTTGCCATATTCTTAAGTTTACAATACAGCTGTACACACTTAGTTAGGCTCAGCACCAGTAATTTCATAAGCCGTCACTTGGTTCGTGCCAGTCGTTCGTCACCCATGATAGTACTATAGATTTTATATACAAAGGTGGAACTGTATTTTAAGAAAAAAAAGTGATAAATAGTGAATTTCTTCTGTTTTTGTTTATTGTGCAGTGCTTTTATTTGAAAAAACTGATTTCATAACAAAATATTTTTAATAATAAACAAATTTTGTTTAATGTATTTGAGTTTTTCGTTTCTGGAATGCTGATTTCGGGATTGATTATTAAAAAAATATCAATTTAAATGAAAAATATTAAGTTAAAATAGATATTTTAATGCTGTGGCTTTGATATTTATTTTCTTGGAAGCTTTGTTTTTGTTTACTTTTTGTAGGTGTTTGAAATGTGGTTCAAATGTTTGGTTCTATGCGTTCGTGTACTTTTGCACAGTTTTACTTCTCTCTGGATCTCCACTCATCAAAATTTGACAGACTGCCCAATTTAGCCCAGAAAGTACACGAACAAACCTAATGAAGCCTTTGAAAGAGATTCCAAATAAAAGAAATTTGACAGCTACGATGCACACACAATAAGATTTTATAATGTTAATTTTTCACAAAATTAATTATTTAATTTAAAATGAGTTGCGCACTTTCTTACTACTTACTAACTTACTTACTTATCCGGCTCCCGATCCATGAAGGGTCTCTGCCTGAGATATTGCGGTCTTCCATCGGTTGCGGTCCCTCGCACGCTCCCTCGTCGAGACCAAGTGCTCTTGCGTCTGTGACCGCCTGGTCCCTATATCGGAGGTTCGGTCTTCCTGGTCGTCTCGAACCTGGGGGCCGGGATTCGAAGATTTTCTTGGCTGGAGCGTTGTTGTCCATTCGCTCGATGTGGCCGAGCCAGTGTAGTCGACGTGTTTTGGCTCTTTGGACTACTTCCACATCTTGGTACAGCTCGTACAGTTCACGATTGAATCTTCTCCTCCAATCGCCCTCTTCGCATATAGGACCAAATATCCGCCGAAGAATTTTTCTCTCGAAAGTGCCCAGTATCAATTCCCCTTTTTTACTTATCGTCCAGCACTCGGCGCCGTAGATCAGAACTGGTAAAATTAGCGTTTTGTATAGCGTGCACTTTGTCTTTCGAGAAAGAAGCTTTGAACCCATTTGTTTGGCCAAACCGAAGTAGCAGCGGTTCGCTAGGGTAATTCTTCGTCGGATTTCCACTAAGGTGTCGTTCGTGGTATTGATGTTTGTTCCGAGGTAGGTGAACTCCTTGACTACCTCGAAATTACTGCTACCAACTGTTCCCGGCAAAGGGAGAGGATGGGACAGTGGATAAGGAAGAGTTGGCACTACAGCAGAAAACTGTATTACCAAAGCAGGAACTAAAAAGAAAGGGGAAGAATCGAAGAGAAAAGGGAAAGAACGCCTTATCCCGAGGACGTGGCATGCTTGTAGCGCAGCTGAGCTCGCTGGAAGTGGGGGGGATCTTGTCCCCAGAATAAGACCTAACCAGCAGCAAAAACACTTATCAGGCCGGTTTTTCTATTCAAAACTTTGACAGCGGATGGAAACTTACCACACCACTGCAGGTGTTGGAGCAGTGCACTCTGCCTGCACCCACCCTACCTGGGAATCCGGTGGCCTTATTTGGATTCCCCCTATCAATCGTAGGACTTTTTTAGTCTTACGTCACTCCATCATCACCAGCTTAGCTTCGACTCCACACCCCTGAAAAATCTCTCAAACGATCATGCTTCGCTTAACACGAAATTACAAAACACCAAAACACCAAAAACTTCATTCAATAACGGCAGTCGAAGTTTTATTGCTACTATTAGAAAGGAATTACTTTAAGAAACATTTGACAAATTTTAAGAAATCTTAACAAAAAAAAACATAATTTATATAAACAAAAATTTGTTAACTTTAAATTTTCTTCACAGATATTTGGTTCTTAACAAGTCACAATCAAACTAGAACAAAAAAAATGTGATTATGAGGTGTTTCCTAAGTAAAAACCAGGTGTACCCTTTCTGGTACCTACTTTGAAAGTTATTGGGTTTTCGAATCTCAATTTTCCCTGCCTCAATAGAGCTCTTTGGAAGAGGACTGTTTATGAAAAATTGTTAACTAGGGAACGCGATAAGAAAGTCTTATGGCCAGTTGCACCGACCTCTTTTAAATATTTATTGCTTCGTTTAATTTTAAAATGACATTTATCGGTTGCACCAACCACTTCTAAATCTAACAGGCCAATAAACGAACCAATAAACTAAAATTCCATTTTCCTCCAGATAAATTTTAAAAGCGAGTTTAAACGAAGATGTCTAGGTACATTTGTAGGTACAAACAAAATAATTCAATTTTCTTTGACGGAATATTGTTAATTCCAAATTAAAATAACGAAAATAACAGGTGAAGGCATTTTGTTTCCTATTTATAATTCACTACTTAAATAAATAAATTATTCCAGAAAAATTATAGACTGGCCATCATGTGTTCATCTGATAACGAACTTAACCAAAAAATGGCGAGACGTCGCGTCGGAGTTGTTCAGGTTCACAGAGAAATCCATTTTCTGATTTCGATGACGTCGCTTTAAAATATTTTTTCATAATTTCCAAGAGTGTGTCGAAAAAAATATTAGTGTTGTTTAGTTGGTATCTATTTCAATAGTTTCTTAATTTCTCTAAAAAAAAAGAAAATAATAAATAATAATAAAAAAACACCAAGATGGCGCATTCGCATTGTCTGTATCTAATGAGAATAGGTACCTTGTTTCTGTTTATTGTGTATTAACATTTTCTTTATTTCTATCTCACTTGTACTGGTTAAATTTTTTCGTTCAGTTTAATAAACATAATGATAAAATCCAGGGGTGGTTCATGAACTGCATTTTAGCTAAAAAATGCGCAAAATAGATTGGTGCAACCCAAATAAATTTATTAGTCCGATAAATTTTAACTCCATTTTAGCAAAAACCGCTTTTAGTGAATTTTGGTGCAACTGGACATTAGGAAACACTACCTATCACTTACAAATAAAAAGATTCGCAAACTGAAAATTGATTTGAGCAAAACTGTATTGAAAATCGTAACATCAAAAAAACTTCAACGCCACTTAAACTACATATGTCAAAATAACGTATGAAAGCTATGTAAAGCTATAAGCACTCTTTTTTAAAAAAAAATAAAGATTTGTAACATAATATATATGTGATTGTATTTGAAATATGAAATTTTAATTTGTGTCTGTTGATTTCTTCGTCTCGGACTTCTTTCTTGAGGGATTCTTCGTGTACAACACTAACATTCAGATATATACCTGGTATTCTGGCGCTTTATACCCTCACTGATGTGTCTCGACACTCGGTGGACTTTTTCACATGAGGCGTTCCTTTCTTGGAATCGTCCAATTTTGCTTTTGGAGGGTACATGGGTTTTGAAAGGGTCCCACAGTACCTCGTGTTGGCAATTCGGTGAATGAGGCCGAGCCCCAGCAGCACTGCTTTAGCACAAACGGTCGTGGACAACTTGCACAGTGCTGTCTTGGAGGAAAGCAACCAGGTCCACAGGAACTTATTGGCATCAAAAAGTTCTGGATGAGTCCTGGCAAAGATGCGTGCCTCGAGAAATCACAGCCCCAAAGATAGATTGGTTTCCAGGCAAAAAAAAAATGATGTGGCGGCCCAGTCCCAAATGGCAGACTATGACCGCCAAAAACACAACAAAAAAAATTTTAATACCATAACCACAAATTTCTTCATTTTTATTTTCTCATTTTCAACTCACCGTCCTCAAATTCCAAAGGGTTTTACTTTCTATTTATTTCTTGTCGTTTTACTCCGTCGCCTTATATTTTCTCTTGGTTTGTACTGGTGTCTAAACGTTGATAAAACTTTTAAATAAAATTCAAAACACATGTACTTTTATTCATGTACTGTACCTCGCTGAAATTTCTTTTGTTTTTTCTTTCTTTTTCTTTGTTTGCGGCCAGTAAGTACCGCCTTAAAGTTTCTTTAAATTGGTTCACTAGCACGCGAATCGGACAACGACTAATAATAGAATGCGAAGACTAACCGTTTACGATTTGACATACCCGACTTCCCACTTCTATGTATACAAAATTAAGTTCAGTATTGTAACAGGGCAAAAGGATGAAGACCCGGGGATAGGATTCAGGAAAGGAAAAATATTTTGAAAAGGAAACCGGAAATTGATAGGGATCGGAAGTGAATTAAAATTGGGTAAGGATAGGACGGGACGGGTTCGAATGTCCAGCGGAAGTGCAGTGGCATGCTGGCGACGCATGGCTTAGCTCGCCGGATGTAGGGGGGGATCTTGCTCCTCCACTGAACCTCACCTCGCTACAAAAAGAATTTCATGCCAAAAAATTTCGTACTCCCTCGTACGTATGGCTACCACCCCCAGAGTATCGGTCGGTGTTGATACCGATAGGCCTTCCCTCACCACGCCTGGAATCTGGCGGCCGAATTCTCTTCAGATTCCCCTTTAGAGCTTACCTATGCCGCCACGTCACCCCTCCCCGTTCATCTTCTGCTCGCCCTCCACACCCCCTGAAATTTAAAAAACCTATCACCTCATACTCAGGACTCTATATCGGCCCAGAAAAACATCCGGAGTTGGCGTGGCTCACAATATTTCATTTATTCAAGCAAAACTCTAACTAATAAAGTTACAACTAAACAACACTAAACCAAATAAACATTTAGAAGAAATGTTGAAATTTGAATAAGAACTTCATTAGCTTTTACAAGAAACAAAAAAACGAGATTGGTAAAAAGTTTGATAAAATAATAATGATAAGAAAAAGAACGTAAAAAAAAATCAATGAAATTTTGATAAATATGCAACAAAATAAATAAAAGAACAAATAAAAAGGGAAAAAAAAAGGTAATCAAAATAGTGAAATAAAAATGTAAGCCAATTTCGCTGGTGGACCTTTCTGTCGCACTAGGTGTGGCACGCCTCTGGTTCATAAAAACTAAAGGGGGGCCCAGCACCCACACACAACCCGCCGACAATAATATTTTCGGTCGAGCCTAGCCTCGTCCGTCACCTCCTCCGCGAAGACCAACTGTCTTATACCCGTAACCTGCCTAAAGAGCGCTCTGTAGGGGGGCTTTACGCACTTGCGTTAATTTCCGTCGCGATACTACTCGGAGGAACCCAGCTTCGACCTGCCGACTTGGTGTTACAACGACACCCTCACTCTTATCTCACCCTTCCGACCACTTACAAACAGAATGAAACAATACGAAATAAAAAAATATAAGAAAGATTGATAATTTAAAAATTTAAATATTTAAAATGCCAACGCTCAAAAAATTTAAACCTATACGGCGGAAGTGGAAGTTCGTCGTCTTCTTCGACTTGGGTTCTGGCTTCGGCTTTGCTAGTTCGAAGATATGTTCGAGAGAACTTGTCTCCGAACGTTTCGTTGTGTCAAAAATTGGTTGGTGTATTCGGAATCGGGATTTAAAAATAAAATGGAGGTTTCGTTGAGTGGTTGGCGCAGTGGACTTCGTTCAAATTATGTGTTTTTCTTGTAGGGTACACTTTTTAGGTTTTCAGATTTCAGCTTATCTGTATAACACTAAATATATTTATGTGGTAAAATGTATGTACTTATCTGCACAATTAGGCGTATGTGGTACTGATGTTTCTTATATTGTGGTTTTTTGTTGTTGTAACCGTCAGTTGAGATCAATGCGATTTTTTGCGTATCGCTAACAAAAAATGGCAGCACCGACTTTTGCCCTTGCCGATGACCGCCAGCCGTTCCCAACGAAACCTATAACCGTTACAGTTTTAATCGTCTCAAAAATATTTAAAATCGTCACTATCACTCACCTCTATCAAACTTTTTTTTTCTTTTTATTTATCCCTCGACGATTTACACCCTCAAAAATAATTTTCAAGTTCGCACTAAAATAAAAAAATAACTTTTCTACGTCACTGTCCATTTGTATAACACTGACCAATATTGAATTACCACAAAAAATGTACTTCTCAACAAGCACCGACTATGTCCACCACGTTTGACTTTGAACTAACCTATGTTCTCCTTTTTTCCATCGATACAACCACACGTTCTACAAAAAGAAAACAGTATCCCTTTCTTTGGTGAGTATATGGAACCGGTTGGGGTTAACATTATCGTTTAGAAGGAGCCCTCTCTCCACCTAGCCTCCCCCTTACGACCATCGAACCTTCACTTGAATTCACCAAAATGTATCCAATGACCAATTCGTTATCTCATATCTAAACCATTATTATAACTTTTAAAATAAAAAACCTCGAATGGTTTCATTTTTATCGAATCTTTCTGGCTGTCAAATGTCAATGCTGTCACATAAATTTGACGACATTCATGTAAACACCCAAATTAAATTGTTTTCCTGGCCTTCGGACGCTTCTGCATTTTTGTTCTTCCGAAGAAAAAGTTAAATTATACAAAAAATTAAAAGCGTACGACAATCCTACCCCGAGGATGAACCCATCGGCAACCCACAAATCGAGAAGAATGTGGATAAAAGACATTGCTCAATGATGCTCTTTCACCAATGCTTATGCCCATCCAGGAGTCGGGCATTCTCAAAGAATGATCCCAATTGGGGGTTCCAAGACGGAACTCAAAAGGTAAGTGGCAATCGCTGGTATTATATTGACCATATGCTCGCTCCCAAGCTTCCGTTGGCTCACTTTTGTCAGCATTCGTCCTACAACCTTCTTTGGCCTGGTGGCCACCCGCGTATGTAGGGCAAACGTCGCCCCTTTTTATTGCGATTTGCTATTTCTACGATACCTACAATTTTATTCGGCTTCGAGTCTGTGCGCGAGTTGGTTTTATTGTCCAACCTCAGCGGTAATAGGCAGGAAAGTAGGGTCAATACCTATGTGCTTTGTTGTTCTTTTTTTTTTGTTTATAAACGTTTGCTGATGAATAATTGAGCTGAGCATTTACGAATTTGCAATCATTGTAGATTCGAGTTGCATCGTTGGGCCCATGGTGCATTTGTTGTAGCATCGAGTTACATATTATTAGGCCCCCGTCCCCGTAAGGCTGCCGTAACAAACCTCCGGATTTGGCAGTATTCGGATTGCCACAAAGACGGTGACAGACGGCCTAAAATTGCCTGAGACGTTGGGAATGAACCCACTTACACCCAAGCCAGGCAAATTGAACCTCATACTTTTCTCTGTCGCAATTTGTTTCTCTTTCTATACTTAGATATTCCTACATCATCGATTTAGTGCTTGTTTTTCTTTATTTTCCCTTACGTAGCATAAAACTTAACAACCTCATTTGCTTGTCCAGGTAGAAGGTCGTTTAATACTTTCCTCAACCCATCCGACTGCAGAGTATCATTTTTCTATCAAACGAAAATATGAATGAGTCAAAATGACTTAAATAAAAGTTATTTGTGTGGTGTATGAGTTTCTTTTCCCTATTTGGGTGGTATATGAATACAGATAGGACGATTCCTTACATTCACTAACACACAGTGGACAAACAAATATATCACAGTTGGTTAGGTTTTATTGCACTATTAGATGTTTCTATCGAGACCGAAACATTGTGGTAGGTACTACAAAGTACTTTTGAAAAACGGGTAAGAGTTTCGACCGGCATTAGCCAGAAACTTTTTGGCTTTGGTACCTACTAGCTATTTCTTAAAGCTCAACAACACTTCTTCTTTGCTTCTCCCCGGTGGAAGATATATTGCAACTCACTTTCCTCAATCCATCTGACTTAAGAGGGTCACTTTTCAAATACGGAAAATGTGACTAAATCATGCTGAATCTTGTTAAGTGTTGTGTGTAGTGGGGTATTTTCTTTCCTTCCTGTTGGCATCGGTAGAAAGATATACGGACATTCACTAACACGCACCTAGAGGACAGACAAAAATATCACAGGTTAGTTGGGCTTTATTGCACATAGGTTTATTGCACAATTAGTTATTTGGCTGCTAGAGAGACTCAGGGTTAGTGGACGGTAGTACAACCTGTGGCCGGAATTAGTATGAAATTCTCGGGTTAACGTTTCTTTTTTTTTCTTTTTCTAAATTTTTTTTGGAGCTGTTTGAAGGCGAAGCATTTCAACCAGCTCGGTAAATAACAGAATTTTTGAACATGTATCATTCCGACAGTAAAAAAAACAGAATTTATACTACATACACAAAAAAATAAACAACGTATTATAAATATCTAACATAACAAAACATACCTCACTACACTGAATTATAAAAAAAAAATTACGTTAATATAATAAAATTTATACACGAAACAAAGAAAAATTAATAAATAACCTTTTAACATGTAGTATACTATTAAATAATTAAGATGAAAAAAAAACATGAATAAATAACTTTACTATACACTGAAAAAAAAAACAAAATAAATAAATAAATAATTGATTATCATATACACTGAACAAAAAAAAATAAATAAATAAATAATTGTCTACTACAAAAAAAATAATAAATAAATAATGGACTGTTATATGCTATGAAAAATAAATAATTACCAAAAAGTAAATGACTATGAAATACACTGAAAAAAAACTAAATAAATAAGATACTAGAATTTACACTGAAACAAAAAAAATAAATAAAAGAACTAGTATAAACTGTAATAAAAGAAAATAAATTAATAAATTAACAGATAAAACCATGTTCAAAAATTCGTTTTCACTGGTAAGGACGGACTGCACAGGCTACATTTATATCACCGATTAGAATGGTGTAATACATTCATATCACAGATTAGCGGACATTTATATCACAGATTAGCGCGGTATTAGTGCTTAATATCTTTGGCGTGGAATACTCCGATCGGTTTGCCTGCTAGGTTTTCTAGTTCGTAACTATTTTTTCCTACTGCTTTTACAATTCGGCACTTAACAAATTTCGGACATAACTTTGCTGAAAGATACTTGGATGTGTCGCTTAAAACGAAATTTCGCCTGAACACTTCTTGTCCGGGTACGAATTTCACATTCCGTGTCCGCATATTATACGTTTTGGCTCCTTTCTCGTTGGCCTTCAAAATGCTTTCTTTTACCTTTTCTCTGATACACTGCAACCTATTCTGCCTAGGAAGAGTCAACAGCTCACCATCATCTACCATACCCAGTCTCTGGTTCAGCTCATACCCACTACCGTGGGTCATCATGTTTACCCCAAATAGGGCAAAGTACGGTGACACCCCGGTAGCAGCATGCACCGAACTTCTCAACGCGGCTGCGATATCACTAAGGTGAATATCCCAGTCGCGTTGATCCTCTTTCAGATACGAGCGTATGGCAGCTAACAGTGTCCTGTTGACTCTTTCCGACGCATTTGACTGCGGCGAATAATTTGCAGTGCGGAAATGTCGAATGCCATACTTTTGCAGTAAATTTTGGAAATCTTTCGCCAAGAATTGCTTGCCATTATCCGAGTGGATGATCTGGGGTACGCCAAAGGCGTTAAAAATGTTGTTTTGAAGGAATCTTATAATACTGCTCGTATTCGCAGATCTCAAAGGTTCCAAGAACACATATTTTGATAAGTGCTCTAAGACCACAAACACATATGCGTTGCCTGCCTTTGATCTTGGGTAGGGGCCCAAAAAATCTACATATAATTTTTGAAACGGACGGCTTATACAGAACGTGCTACTGATAGGGGGACGAAGAGTTTGACAGGACGATTTACACTGTTTACATACATCACATTTCAATACATATTGCCTAATCTGGACGGTCATGTTTGGCCAGTAAAAATACTGACGGACGCGGTGAAGAGTTTTCGCCACTCCGCCGTGTGCCGCTTGTGGTGGATTGTGGGCCTTTGCTATTATTTCCTCTGTTAACCCTGAGGGTACCCACAACCGCCAATTGTGTTCCAGTAGCTCTTCCTCTCCTAATGGAAGCGACCGTTTGTAAACGAAATTGTCCTCTATCTTCAAGTCTGGTAGTTCGCTTTGGTGTGTTTGGATGGTGTTAATCAAACCTTTGTATTCCTCAGACTGAAACTCGTCCGAAGACAGATCTATCAATGGATCGACCTCTGCGATTTCAATACTATCTAAGTGTGCCCGAGAAAGCGTGTCCGGCACGACATTTAGCGTTCCTTTTCGGTGCTCTATGTCGAAGGTATAGGATTGCAGCTCAAGGCTCCACCTGGCCAGCCTCCCACTCAAATCTTTCATTGTCATCAACCACTTGAGACTAGAGTGGTCGGTGATGACCGTAAAATCCATACCCTCGACATAGGGCCTGAACTTTTTAATTGCCATCACTGCCGCCATACACTCTTTCTCGGTCACACTATAATTTCTTTGGCAAGAGTTCAACTTTTGTGAAAAATAAGAAATCGGGACCTCTTCGTTCTTATCGTTTTTCTGAAAAAGTACTGCTCCTATCCCGGAGTCGGAAGCATCACATTGAACGTAAAACCTTTTTTTAAAATCCGGATGAGTCAATACTGGAGCCGTAGTTAAGGCTATTTTTAGGTCCTCAAAAGCTTTTATTGCCTCATCCGTCATTTTGAACTTGGCATCCTTCTTCTTCAGGGTGTCTGTGAGAGGTGCGGTCAAGCTAGAAAAGTCTTTGATAAACCTTCTATACCACCCCACTAGACCAAGTAGCCGACGGACTTGCCAGGCATTTCGTGGGACTGGAAAGTTGACCACTGCCTCGACCTTCGCTGGGTCGGTATTTTAACTCTTTAAAGCAAAATTTCGACTTTTTAACGTTGATGGTGAGATTGGCTTTCCTCAAACACTCGGCCACCTCCCCCAGCAAGGTGATATGAGTCTCGAAATCTGGCGCGATGATCAACAAGTCGTCTAAATACACAAAAACGTTGTCCCTGAGTCGTGCAGGAATTACCTTATCCATTAAACGACAAAGTCTTTGAGCTGCATTACACAACCCAAATGGCATTACCGTAAACTGGTATAAGGGTCTTCCCGGTACCGCAAATGCAGTTTTTTCTCTACTCTCCTTTTCCAACGGTATTTGCCAGAATGCTTCCTTTAAATCTACGCTACTTATAAAGTAGGTATTAGGTAGACGACTGATAAGCCCTTCGATATGAGGAAGAGGGTTAGCGTCCTTTTTGCTTAACGCGTTGACCTTACGAGAATCCAGGCAAAAACGATACTTGATAGTATTGTTTTCACCTGGCTTCTTAATAAGAACAACAGGCGAGCACCAAGGACTCTCGCTCTCCTCTATAACGCCGAGCTTAAGCATTCGGTCTATTTCCTGGTACAAAAGGGCTTGTACCGCTGGAGAAGCAGGGTAGTGACGCTGCTTGACAGGCTCCGCGTTTCCGGTATCGATAACATGTTCCATTAACGTTGTTTTTCCGAGACCGTGTCGGTCATAATCAAGAAATTTTTGCTTGACCGCCTCCAACGCAGACCGCTGATCCAAAGTTAGTTCATGAGCGTTCGACAGATCCGCCTCCGCCTCCGGAACAGAAACAGCACTTATAATGTTTGGTGCTATCTTGAACTCCTTCCAAAAATCTACTCCCAAGTATAATTCTTGTTCTAAATTTGGGACAAGATAGAAGGTAATTACATGGTTTTGACCTTTAAACATTACTTCCGTTTGAACTTTTCCCGTAATCGTCTGGTTTTTTCCATCGGCGGTTTTCACACCAGCCTTATAAGGAAAAATTTTCATTTTTGAAATTCTTACAAATTCTTCACACCCTTTTCCCAAAATACTTATACTGGCCCCGCTGTCTAAAAGACCGAAGATTTCTTTGCCGGCAATCCTCACTTTCGCATAGGGTCTGGGATCTGTTGTGATATCTAATACTGTTGCAGATATATTTTTCCTCATTTCCTTTCTAATCTTGTATCTATCTCTCGTTTTCAAAATTTTCTTTGTTACTGGCTATTACTCCCATTAAAAATTCTATCTCTTGCTAATTTATACTCTTTTAATCTAATATGTAATGGTTTAATTTCAAGTATTTTTTTATTTTCTTCTCCACAGGATTTATCTTCACGGGACAAAATTTGAATTTTCAACTTTGTATCTGGACTCTCTACGTCTCTTTTGGTTGCAACGGGGGTGTTTGGGTGGAACACGACTCCCCCCTCGCTGTCGCATTCCGAGACCGGTTTTCCGGGTTGCACCGGGGACACTTGGGCGTAATAACTCCATCCTGGCCGCAGCGATAGCAAAAGATGCTTCTCGTGGTGGAAGGGCAATCCATAAACGTGTGGCCACAAAGCTTGCAGTTCCAGCACGTCATTGCACTCGGATCTGTGGCACCACGAGTAGCCTTTGGCCTAGCCCCAGTGTGCTGAAATGCCGCAAGATGGTCGTCCTCGAGATACGCCTCCTCACAATCCAGCTCGTTCGCCATATACCGACCTGGTGGCCTTTGGTGCACGAAAGCCTCTCGATCTCTGTAAGGAAACGCATACTCGGCTTCCTTGCATGCTATTCGCAACTGGTCCAGCGTAAAGATTGGTTGGGGGTATACCAACCTACTTATCCTATCATTTAGGTTACGCTTCAGGATCCGTACGAGGTCCAATTCTGGAATGGGAACCCTGAGTTGAGATCTGCGCTTGTTTACTGCCGCGAAAAAATCGTCACTGGACTCTCTGACGCCTTGCTTGCGGTCTGACACTTCCCTCATTATCTCGTAATCGGACTTCGAGTTCCGATATTGGCGCATTAATGCGTCCCGAAGCATTGGCCAATCGGGGCGATAACTGGACCGCTGAAACTGCCAGTACCAATCATGCGCGGCGCCAGAAAGCAGGAGGTGAAAATCTCTCAGGATTTCCGTCCATGGACACGCATACTGAGCCTGAAGCGTTTCTAGTCTGAAGACGAAATCCTCCACGGTGAGTACATCCAACTTCCCATCAAACTTAAGACCCCATTTATCAATTTTGATAGGATTTCTTACGTTTGTAGGTACGAAAGCGAGGGGGTGCTGGAGGTACGCACCGGAAGAATTCCGACTGTTACGTTACCTTCATGATGAATATTCGGTCGGTATCCCCCACCATCTGACCGACTTTCCCCGTTGGGCATCGGTTGAGTAAGCCCATTGGAATTACCTACCGGTACGAAGGGTCTGGCCCCGGAATCCAGCTGCGAATGACGGAAAGGTAGGAAATTGGCTTGTTGGTTCGAATAGACCCCTACTCCTGCGCTCACAATCGGGGTTTGGCCCCTGCTTCCTTGAGGTAGTGTCGCGTGAGTATCTTTCTCCCTCAATTCAACAAAGTTTCTCTTTATTTCTAATTTTAAGGCCTCAGACAATTCTCCCTTAAGCGAGCTCGTGTAGCGCTCACAAGCGTTGACTACTGCGACGTTTATCGCCGCGATAAGCTCCGCGGATATGCCTAAATTGGTGCGATTTGGATCACTCTCGTTCGCAATCGTACGTGGTTCACCACCTGTGGCATTCCCCGAACCCAGATTACCTTGACCTGTCGTCGTTATTTCTATCGGGTCCGATGGTTGTTCGCCCTCCATCCTACCTCCCGCCTCAGTCAAGTTGCTATACGCAGGAGACTCTAGGGATTGCGTTGAGCTTCCATGGTGACTTCCGGCAGCTGGAAGTTGGGGTGGAGGAACCGAAAACAACGGGGGGGCTTCTAAATTGCTTCCTGGCTCCTTGGTTGGAGAACGTGTGACAGGCATGATGATTTGATTTATAATTTTGCTATAGTGAGAACGTGTGACTGTTCGATTCTCTCGATATACAATTTGGCTAACTTCTTTTTTCTTTTCAGGGTTCATTACCTCACACACCGAGCTGAGCTATCATTTACTTTCCTGGACTCGAAATGAAAGAGATAACGAAACTTAAAACCTAAAAGATCGAATCTATCTGTAACCTATCTTAACTACCTACATATGTGTAATCTTATCTATAATTGTATACTATATTCTTTTTTTGATTTATTTTTCTGTTTTGTTAATTTTTTTTTTTTATTTTATTTTTTTAAATGTTTGTATTCTATCCTATGTCTATATAATGCTAAACCTACTACTATTACTTATATTATAACTAATAAGTATCCTAAATCTAAAATTTACCTAGGGACTACAATTTTAAATTTTGCTTACAACCTACAACTCTAATAACTAAATATGAACCTATGTAGTAGCCTAACTATAACTATAAGTATCCTAAATCTAAAATTTAACTAAAAACTATAATTTTAAATTTTGCTTACAACCTAAACACTAATAACTAAACATGAACCTATGTAGTAGCCAATGATGAAGAAATTAAAACAAAATGAACCTGCTAACGCGTTTTTGAATGAGTTTGGATAAATATTATTACTTGCTTTGAGTGCTTATAATTTTTCTTCTATTCATCTCTTTTTACAATTCACGACAAACCAAAGACTATTCTACTGTAAAACGAAAACTACGAACCTTCTGTAAACCTTTCACGTTTTTACTACCTCTTTATAAACGATAACTTTGATTATTTTCTGTTTTTTCTTCTTTTAAAATCTGCTAACTAATTATAATTTTGGATGTAATTTGTTTAACTTTTTCATATCTTGCGGGGGTGTTTTAGACTGCAATGAACGGTGGCGTTGTTCTCCTCCCTGAGGATGTGACGTTGCGGCAGTTTGCTCATATCTAACTTCTCTGAGGTTGGTAGCCAAATGAATAAAAACAAATACACAAATGTTACATCCGTTGTTGCCGTCCGAACCGGAAATCTTCGTCGCGATTGATCGGGCTTTCTCAAGAGCTATCCCGATCAAGACTTACGTTCTTTCCACCCCTGACCGCAGCAACCCATGTAAACTAAAACATTAATCACACTCGCTTCCAAGTTCAACTTCTCTTCGCAATTTGATAGGTACGTCTTAAACCTTCCATTCAAAGACATACGAGAAGCTTTACCCGGAAGCGGATGCCATTACACACATAGTAGTTTATTTCTAGTTGTTTCCACTGACACCCTCGAAACTCCTTATCGCATTTGATCTGGTATGCTTATTTGCTTTCCTGAACAAGACTTATAAGTTGTTTCGATAATGTCAGTGGCAACCCCCAGAAATAACCTGGACAACGGACAACTGACAAAAATCGAGCTCTTACGTTGGGCGCCATTTGTAACAGGGCAAAAGGATGAAGACCCGGGGATAGGATTAGGATTCAGGAAAGGAAAAATATTTTGAAAAGGAAACCGGAAATTGATAGGGATCGGAAGTGAATTAAAATTGGGTAAGGATAGGACGGGACGGGTTCGAATGTCCAGCGGAAGTGCAGTGGCATGCTGGCGACGCACGGCTTAGCTCGCCGGATGTAGGGGGGGATCTTGCTCCTCCACTGAACCTCACCTCGCTACAAAAAGAATTTCATGCCAAAAAATTTCGTACTCCCTCGTACGTATGGCTACCACCCCCAGAGTATCGGTCGGTGTTGATACCGATAGGCCTTCCCTCACCACGCCTGGAATCTGGCGGCCGAATTCTCTTCAGATTCCCCTTTAGAGCTTACCTATGCCGCCACGTCACCCCTCCCCGTTCATCTTCTGCTCGCCCTCCACACCCCCTGAAATTTAAAAAACCTAGCACCTCATACTCAGGACTCTATATCGGCCCAGAAAAACATCCGGAGTTGGCGTGGCTCACAATATTTCATTTATTCAAGCAAAACTCTAACTAATAAAGTTACAACTAAACAACACTAAACCAAATAAACATTTAGAAGAAATGTTGAAATTTGAATAAGAACTTCATTAGCTTTTACAAGAAACAAAAAAACGAGATTGGTAAAAAGTTTGATAAAATAATAATGATAAGAAAAAGAACGTAAAAAAAAATCAATGAAATTTTGATAAATATGAAACAAAATAAATAAAAGAACAAATAAAATGGGAAAAAAAAAGGTAATCAAAATAGTGAAATAAAAATGTAAGCCAATTTCGCTGGTGGACCTTTCTGTCGCACTAGGTGTGGCACGCCTCTGGTTCATAAAAACTAAAGGGGGGCCCAGCACCCACACACAACCCGCCGACAATAATATTTTCGGTCGAGCCTAGCCTCGTCCGTCACCTCCTCCGCGAAGACCAACTGTCTTATACCCGTAACCTGCCTAAAGAGCGCTCTGTAGGGGGGCTTTACGCACTTGCGTTAATTTCCGTCGCGATACTACTCGGAGGAACCCAGCTTCGACCTGCCGACTTGGTGTTACAACGACACCCTCACTCTTATCTCACCCTTCCGACCACTTACAAACAGAATGAAACAATACGAAATAAAAAAATATAAGAAAGATTGATAATTTAAAAATTTAAATATTTAAAATGCCAACGCTCAAAAAATTTAAACCTATACGGCGGAAGTGGAAGTTCGTCGTCTTCTTCGACTTGGGTTCTGGCTTCGGCTTTGCTAGTTCGAAGATATGTTCGAGAGAACTTGTCTCCGAACGTTTCGTTGTGTCAAAAATTGGTTGGTGTATTCGGAATCGGGATTTAAAAATAAAATGGAGGTTTCGTTGAGTGGTTGGCGCAGTGGACTTCGTTCAAATTATGTGTTTTTCTTGTAGGGTACACTTTTTAGGTTTTCAGATTTCAGCTTATCTGTATAACACTAAATATATTTATGTGGTAAAATTTATGTACTTATCTGCACAATTAGGCGTATGTGGTACTGATGTTTCTTATATTGTGGTTTTTTGTTGTTGTAACCGTCAGTTGAGATCAATGCGATTTTTTGCGTATCGCTAACAAAAAATGGTGGCACCGACTTTTGCCCTTGCCGATGACCGCCAGCCGTTCCCAACGAAACCTATAACCGTTACAGTTTTAATCGTCTCAAAAATATTTAAAATCGTCACTATCACTAACCTCTATCAAACTTTTTTTTTCTTTTTATTTATCCCTCGACGATTTACACCCTCAAAAATAATTTTCAAGTTCGCACTAAAATAAAAAAAATAACTTTTCTACGTCACTGTCCATTTGTATAACACTGACCAATATTGAATTACCACAAAAAATGTACTTCTCAACAAGCACCGACTATGTCCACCACGTTTGACTTTGAACTAACCTATGTTCTCCTTTTTTCCATCGATACCACCACACGTTCTACCTTTGTATATCTAAATCATAGTACTATCATGGTGGCTGTCGATACTAACGCCATCTTCTGTTCTGTTGTCGCACATTTGGGCGTAGACTTTTGACTTTCAGTGGAGTGCAAGTCTCCAATAATACATTTTTGTAAAAAAATATTCATAATAATGAAAACATACAAATACATATATGTAGATAAAGGCCAGAAGGAAAAAAGTAGTCAATTTTGCTTTCTTTGGTTTGGTTTTGTTTACATTTGTTTGTATTGTATTTTGTATGATGGTTAGTTTTTTTTATTATATGGAAAGATTAAGAGAATTGAAAAGTGTGTCAAATGATGACAATTTTGGGTATTCTCGTTTGTTTTGTAGGTTTTGTTAAATGTGGGCTGAAAGAGGAAGGGGTTGGTTTATACTAGTCTTTAGTTTTGCAGTGCATTTGGATTTTTTTTTCTTATGACTTCATGAACGAAAATAGCTGAAGTCAATATGCTTAGCCACGGCGCACAGTGCGTCGATTGTATGGAAATGGTGGACAAAAATCAAATTTCCAAAACTGAGTTGACTTTGCAAAAAAATATTATTGGAAATGTAATAAAAAAGATATTTTATAAAATCTAACGAAATTTTCACGCCCCCTGCCACGCCCACTTTTGAATATGGTTTATATCTTAAGAATTGTTTGCACGATTTCAATAAAATTTAGAGAATTTGACTCACCTAGAGTTCAAAAACAAAAAATGGTGTGGACCATATCCGCCCACTGCCACGCCCACTTTTTTATATTGTTTATTTCTAATAAACCGCTTGTAAGATTTGAATAATATTTTGGAAATTTGAATTAGTTAGTGAGTTGAAAAACACAAAATATTGTTAACGTTATTCGCCCCTGCCACGCCGTTTTTAAATCGTGAGCAATACTTCACAAACACATGACTTTAAAATAATATTTTTTAGATAAACTCTGACAACACAAATAAACAAGACCAAAAAATATAAATTTGTGCATAAAAATGAACAATTCTTCTTTAAAAAATTAAGAATCAGAGTTCTATTTTCAAAATCTTTAATGATAAAAAAAAGTAAAAGATTTGTCAACCCATTCAGTTTTTTGTATATGTATACTGTGCAATTTCTTCTTGATCTTCCTTCGATAATTTTAGATCTTTTTTTTTCTTAAATTTGAAATCAAAGGATCAGATCTGAGAAGCAGGACTGTCAAAATATCTTCGTTGCGTTCGTTGGTTGCGAACCTCAGCTCTTCAGTTGTCCAATTCAACTGAAGAGCTAAGTTTCACAATTTTTCGTTTTTTCGTGTTTTTTGACGCTTCTGAAAATGGTGTTTGGGGTCTTCCCTAACTAGTTCCTGGTTCATCAAAAGGCGAAACATTTAGCAGATAGGTTGAAATGCTATCAGGAAGTGTAAATCTATTTTTAAGCCAAGCCTCATGACGCTTCTTGAAAAGAGCATGATTCTTTGAACATTGTTTCCATCGTCGTTCAAGGTTTGAGTCAACAAACTTAATTTTGGACTTTAAATCATTTTTAATTTTAAAAGGACATTTATTTTTCTTCAATTCATTCAAAATAAATGTTAAAATATCTTCAATTCATGATTTTTTATCAAAAGAAATTCATTTTTCTCCAACTTGTTGGTTTTTAAAGGTTTGACCTTGTTCTACAAAAAGTTGAATATTTTGAAGGTCAGCAAAAAGTAGCATGAAAACTTTGCATTTTCGCAAAGTAAGTTTATAAGACAATGTAATGAAACTAAAAATTCTGCTACACTTTGCTAAACTTTTTTTAAAAGCTTAACCAAATAGAAAAAAATGCCTTAAAAATATGATTTTTTTCAATAAATCACTTAAGTTACAAATTATTTCAAAAACCAAATAAAATTAGTCATAGCAGCTCTAAATGAATCCATTATTAATAATCACTGCCAAAAAAATTTTTTCTTCAATTACTTTTCTTTCACCAGCTAAATCACTTCACACAAAATCGCGTTTCACAACAAGACTCAACTACCTATATGTCCTATATTCAGCAGATCAAACTATGGTGTCAATAGTCCTCTAAATCAATTGATTTCAGTTTTCAATAAATATTACTTTTTGATTACATCTATTAATGACAATTTAAAATGTATGAAATTTAAAGAAACCTTTTTTAACACAATATTGTAATATAATATGTATAACCCTTATGGTATAATGTATAATTTGTATGTGTTTAACGTTAGTATTTAACGGATTAATAAATATAGACTCTGACTATTATTACCTTATATGGTTTAAACAATTCCGCTTATCTAACATCTAAAAAAAAGCAAACAACAAAAAAACATTAAATGACAGTTATTCAACATGTGCTTGACCCGAATCAAAGCATAATAGAACAAATTGCATTTTTTGATTTTTTGATTTTTGTCCACTGGTCGACGCACTGTGCGGCGGCGGCGGCGGCGGCGACGATCGCGACGGTGCAAGTGGCGTAAAGGAAAAAAAGGATGTTTGATTTTCATTGAGTAGGTAGGTACCTATTCCATATATTTTTTTTTATTCTTATGGCTAATGGGTTGTTATTTGTAAGTTGTATGGTATGGATAGGGCCGGATAGATATAGTACGTTAAATATGTATGTGATTGTATGTTCCTAGGTAAGTAAAGGTATATTATGTTTATTATCGTGTAGTTTTATGTATGTTTGTACCAGTGACGAAGCGTTCATATATTGAGTGGAATGAGTGCTTCCGTAAGACAGTTCACAAAATGCTCAAAGCAAAGAATTTTAATATTCGAAAATTCAAATTGTAGATACATTAAATACATTTACATCATTGACCTTTTATTATAGTATGTCAACGATTTACATTTTCTTGATATCTAATATTAATAAATTATCTCTTATATTAATTAATTATTTCCCAATATTAGGTATTACATATCACGGGAAATGATTATTATCTTTTAATAAAATCACTCACGAGAACAACGCTTAAATCCGCACATCATCTAACCAAACCCACAATTTCCATTATACGCCAAGCCAAGCCATTTGAGAATGCGTAACATCACTCCATTCTCCATTATAAAATACTATACGAGAGTTTTTGCTCTAGAATGCGCAACAGCTTGGCATTCTCTGATTTTACCTTCTTAACTCAAATTCCGTCCGAAATTCAAAGTAAAATCTGATGATTTCTTTCTGTTTGCCCAACGTGTGAAGAATGAGTTGAGTGGATTCATTATGAAAATTCAATAGCAAAACTAAAGAAGTATTGAGTCGTTTCCTGCCGCACATTCCTATTGAAAAAGGGGTAGTTTTAGTTTTATACTTTGGATCTTCGGTGTTGTGATTGTGTGTGTGTGAATGCAAATCGTATATAGTGTTTCATCCATAAGGAATGCATTGATTGGTGTTTTTTTTTCGATTTGATTAAGTTTTTTGGGCGAATTGTTTTGTTTGTGATTGCTTTGGCGTTTTGCTTAATGCTTATGAGTACCTGCAAATGCATAGCAAAGAGTGTTTCAAATTAATTATTTCGGCTAGAGAAAATACATTTTTTATACTCTTTATAATATTATTAGGCGCAAAAAAGCGGTAATATAAATTCTAAATTAAAGGACTTTTATTTTTTGAGTTTTAAGTTGTGTGCTTCCGCTTCCGAAAAAGTCACGCCTCGTGCCTGGTTTGTACCTATATTGGGTTAGTTTTTTCTTGCTTCGGATTTTTAGTTTTAATTAATAAATTTAGGTATAGGTACCTATCTTATTGGTTTGTTGTTACATATCGTCCCCTTTATGCCAGAAGCATTCAATTTTTTCGAGGTGGTTAGCTAGTTTTATAGATTTACCGATATTTCATATGACATAACAGTACTTTCAATGTGCGTAGGTAGGAATATCGAAGAAAATTAATATTTTAAAATATCAGTTAAGCCATTATTTGATTTAAGATTCTGTTTTAATCTAGAAAAACTTTCGAAAACGATGTTGCAATATTTCCATTTTTGCACATTGATGTTTCTGGCATAAGGGTAATTTTTATAAAAATAGAAGCAATAATGGTGAAGTTATATTAAAATGGATACTTATAGACTTATAGAAATCACTGGCCTTATACCTACCTATTTTTCCTATTTAAATAAATATTTGTTTATTTGAATAACCTTATAGGTAGGTACTTAGAGGTTGGCTTGAGGACTTGATATTTTTCTAAACTAAGCCACATATACATACATTATGCATAGGTGTTTGGGGTAGATTCCAATGTAGTATGTAGATTAGATATGTTAAAAAAAAATAATTGTTTCAACTTTAAACAAATTACAACTTTATTCGATATATAATATAAGTAGGTTAATAAAACGTCTAACCACGTTGGATGTTCAGATGAGAAGAAGGAAAAATTTTACTAAGCCAGCAGGAAATGATTGAAAAAGCTTTCTTGAAACAATTCATTTTTTGAAAATATAGATAGTTTGAAGCAAATTCATAATGGTATAATCTTATTAGACAGCATTTAGATGTGTCTTAAACACATAGGCATAGGGTGAAATAAGTAATAAAAAGTTATAGGATAGAAGCTCTTTAATGATGTTATTTAATAAAAAAGAACAATTAAAAAGTTATGGGTTATCTTTAAAGGACAGCTTAAAAGCTCAATAAGTATATTTAAACATTTAGATACATGGTATTTATAGGTTGAAATTGGTTACCTAAATGATACATACATAGGAATATGGAATTCGATTTTAAATGTTGTTTTTGTATTTGAAAGATTATAACATACCTAGTTGCCTATTTAGAGGATGGACTTCGAGAGCTAGGTACCTACATATACATATGTATAGGTATATTGGATATTCATTTTCAAAAATTAGTTATTTAATTATTAACCTGGGCGAACACTGACTCAGTTTGACTTTGTTCACAATTCTGCATATTGCAGTTTAATTATTTTTCGATTTTCTTCAGAATGGTGCATATGATTTCCGTAACATTTTTTAAATAGAAGCTTCTTAAAAATAAAAACAATTTTTTTACTAAATTTTTTAAAAAAAATATTTTTTTGGATTTTTAAAAAAGTGTTCAAACATTTTTTTTGAAAATCAAATATGTATTTTGAAAACTACATGGTCGAGTTTGTGAAACTTGGTATTTAAGGGTTTTTCTTAACACTTTAAAAATTTCAAATCGATTTCACACACTAACAAGATTTGACATTTCTCTGGAGTTGAAAGTATTTTGCGGCCGGTTTAACAAATATTCTTAGGTGTTCGTCGGTCATTTAAATAGATTAAAAGCATATAAATTATTAAAACTAGTTTTAATTCATCAAAAAATAGTGAATAAGAAGCTATCAAAATATCAACTAACTTCGATTAAAAGTGCCCAAAGTCGATTAAAAATATAAATCACGCGCTCGCCGATGTGTTTCTCGAATGATGTGTTTCTTTGATGAATTTGGGTTGTTTTTTTTACTTTAATAGCCCACAACTATTTTTTATTTATTTTTTTTATTTAACTTTTCTTAAAAAAAATTTCTGTGGTGTTTGGTAGAAACATGATAACTCCATTTTTAAATTTGCGTCTTTACGCCCTCTTTAAATCGTGCTAGAGCCTTAACAAGTTTACCGATTTTCTTCAAATTTGGAACATTTATGAACACAGTCTTTGAAATGTTATGTTTCAAATTTGAGAAAAATCGGTTCATTCGTTAAGTCTGTAGCTCGATTTGAAGTGGAGGTAAGGAGGCAAATTTTAAAATGGAGTTATCATGTTTCTACCATAAACCACAGCTATTTACATATATGTTTTTAATCTAACAAAATGACGCGAAAAACTGAATGCACTTTTGAATATTTGTAACAAATTTGTATGCGCATAGTTTGTTTACTTTTTGCCTCAAAGCTACTGTCAAATGACATACACACAATCAGGCGCGGATCTAGGAATTCAGCTTGGGAGGGGTCATGAGATTGAAATATCATACCTAATTTGAACTGAAACCTCTTGAAATATGTATATAGCCTTGAATTTTCTACATATCTGATGATTAGAAAAAGTCCAATTTTATCATGACTTCGTAACAGTTGGAGGCATGATACATGTCATGCCTTTGCCGCTCTGCAGCTCACTACGTGTCCAGGCCCTAAGACTGTATCGAACTCCTGCTTAGAGTAATAGTGCACACATTTCTTGCTGCTGAAAAAGTTATTTATCAACAAGATTAAGCTCCATTTCATACTTTTCAGACAATTATGAGAGCATGATGAACAAACATATATGTAAGATTGAAAGCAAAATTTGCAATCTAAAAAAAGTTGACATTAACTAAAAAAGGAATAATTCAAGGTCAATTTGAAACGAAAAGCTAGAAATAATTTCAAATATGTGGTGAAATCCATGCCGAAAAGAAAAAAACTGTTGTCAATGCAAAGAGGAGGGTATTTTCTTACATGGAGTTTTTTTAAAAATTTTGTTACAAATTTGAGTACTGCATAAAGTATTTGTACATCATTTTTTTATTAAATAACGCTATAAATCCAGGTATCTGCTATTATTACTCGGGTTTACAAGGTTTTCGACACGACCAAATAAGAGTTGATGTAAAGGTAATTTTTTGTGCTGAACTCAAATCCGCTAACCGTGTTTCGCTATCAGCTGGTTTTCGAGATATTACCGTTAAAAACTGCCAAAAAAAACCTTTTGACCATTTTTGGGGTTATGTAACTATGCAAATTGATTTTTATTGTTTTTAATTGTACAGATTTCTGAAAGTACTAATCTTAATCTTCAAAATTCAGCTTTAATGCTCCCAATATCTCTTTTACTTTTTGAAAAATCCTCAGTTGCATTTTGCAATATATTGTGAAGAGCAAGGAGAGCGACTTCACAAAGATTTAGAAAGAATAGAAAAAAGTTACAAAGGTTTTTTGGGATGATGGTATGTTAAGTGACTATTGTTGGTCTCTTGTACTTGAAACGGAAAAAAAATTATATAAACCGTCCATTTCCATTACACTTTGTTTTAATTTGTAAGATTTATTTCAAATAAAAAAAAACTATGGTCAAAAACGGTAGATTTTTTAATTTATTTCCAAAAGTTGAGCTGATAGCAAAAAATGGATTTCAGATTTGAAATCTACACTAAAAGCTTTTTTTAGAACATATTTTACCTGTTCCTTTCGAAAACAACGTAAGATGAGGACAAATAACTAATTTAATATCTCTCAAAAAGTAAAAGGGATATTGGATCGATTAAAGCTGAACTTTGAAGATTAAGATTAATACTTTCAGAAATCTGTACAATAAAAAAAAAAAATAAAAATCAATTCACATAGTTACATAACCCCAAAAATGGCGAAAAAGGTTTTTTTTGGCACTTTCTAACGGTAAGAGTATAATGATTTACATATAAAAGAGGCAGACATACTGATTTAGTTAAAACTGTTTTTCTACTTGCTTTTGAAATACAGGAGAGCTTGTGTGGTGTTTTTAAAAGCCCTTTTTCAAAATTCCGTTATAAATCCAAGTACTGCAACAGATGTCTGCTATAGTTTTGTGTTAACATAATAGGCTTTTGTTAAAACTTTTTTGTTTGTTTTTGAAATATATCGGAGCTTGTATGGAGTTTTCAAAGCCTTTTTTTCAATATTCCATTATAAAGCCAGGTACTGCACCAGGCTTCTGCCAGATTTGTTTTCTAATGAAAAAGAGTATACAAATTTACATATTGCTTAAGTACAAAATAAGCTATCTTTGCCTTGAAATACAGTGGTTTTTGTATGGACATTTAAAAAAAAATTCCGTTACAAATATGGGTACTGCACGAAGTATCAGCACATAACTTTTTTTAATAAATTAAAATTAAGTTTTAAAGAGACAAAGAGACAGGCATATCCCTTCAGTGAAAATTGTGGTTTTTTAAACTTTAAAATACATTAGAACTTGTATGGAGATTTTTAAAGCCTATTTTTCAAAATTCAATTAAAAAACTATTTGTCTGCCAATATCTTTTTTCAAATATAAAAATTAACGGGAAACACATTTTATTTTATTTGAAAAGAAACAGTGAAAGGTGAATGGAGATTTTTCCTTATTTTTTGTATCTCAAAATTCCGTTAAAAATCCAGGTACTGCAACTGGTGTCTGAAAATTATTTTTTTTGGTTATACATATTTACTATTTTTTATTAAAATATAAAAGACCTGAAGGTATAACTCCAAGATGTACTACACCCTATGCCTGCCTTTACTATTTTTGAATAGAAACAACTTTAAAGTCTAACATATCAAAGGGGTGGACATACTGCTATCACGTTTTGAGGTCGATTTTTTTGACTTTTGTAACCCCGGTGGAATGCTCATTCCATACTCAGGAAGTCTAATAAAATGGCTTCACTTATCGTACTGAAATACCTTTAGCCGACCACTGGCTATTAGACTATAATCACCGCATATGAAAACCATGACTTGTGGACATCCTATATATATTATCTAAGAGGGGGCGCGTCCAGGGCTACCAGTAATTTTTGTAAACATTTATTTCCTGAACATGTAATTAAAAAAGTTATAATTTGCTAAGGAGAATAGAAGCTAACCATTACATTAACAGGTCATGGTTTTCGTAGTTTACTAAAATATATGAAATTACCCAAAAAGTTTATGTCTGTCTTCTAATGTGTTGAATAACAAATAAAAATTGCTCGTATTTCTTCTTTTCTCTGGAGCTCTGGGGGGGGTCATGACCCCCATGACCTCCCCCCTGGATCCACCACTGCACACAATCCCACACGAAAAATTTGATTTTTTGTGTGTTTTTTACAACCAACAAAAAATGGTTGTAAGGAATTCGACATAAGATTTTATATTTATCCTACCACATTAATATACACAATAGATCCATCATATTGTATTTTTTGTTGGGTAGTTTCGATTTTTGTCCTAATTATGTTTTCGAATCTGAGGTTTGCGACTAAAATTTCGTGACTCAACGTACTTTTTGAGTATAGTAGCCTGAAACTCTGTCATTCCTCACTCGATTTAAGTTTTTTTTACTTTTTTTAAAAGATGAGAAATATACAACGTTGAACCTAGGATTTTGGCCTGCAAACAACAAGTGTTGCAAATAGATTCCCTATTCGAACAAAAAGAAGAGAAGAAGACACCACAAGTGGTGTGATTATACGGCAAATGATGCCACCCCTCAGAGTAGGTACATATATCCGAAAATGCACTAGAGCTTAAAATGTTGGGATATGATTAAGATGTATGTACATAAATAGCTGTAATAATAATAAAATGCAATAAAAATATAATTTACAAAAATCTTCACATCTCATTCAATCGTTTATGTATTGTTAAAAAAAAGGATAGACGGAACTAGCAGTGTTCTAATTTGGTTGAGTGGCTTCCTGTTTTGTATAGGATATTTTTTTACCTTGGTTCTATAAAGCCAATGTCCAATTTGTTATAGTTTTTGGGAAGTCGAAAATGTTGCTTTTTAATGTCTAAAAATGCTCATTTCTTTTGATAATTAAATTTTCTAAGACCATCGATATTTTTTTAAGAAGCAGTTTGAGTCCATTGGCACTTATTAAAGTCGTGGAACATCTTCTGATGCTGAGTCAAATAGTGTACTTATGTAAGTCAGTATTGTAAAAAAATGGACAATGGCCCTTCTAGAACTAAGTACAGATTTATACAAATTCGTCTTCCAAATTCACATAAATTCATAAATCCAGGACACTTCTTCATTTTACGCTCTTCAAAGAAAAAATGGTCTGAAACTATTTCTATTCTATTCAACTAGCGCTTGCGTCCAAATAGGTGAAACGGAATTTTGTTGGAAATTGTGTATATGCTGTCAATTGTTTTTTGATGCAATTTACGGCAAGAGTACGATAACTTAGGCGCCAAGAAATAATAACGGTTTTTTGTAGAACAGTTCAATACAAGCATTTTTTTCTATAGGAGGGGGGGGTCTATCTCACCCCGTTTGGGTGGGAGGGGCAATTTCATAAAAACAGTACCAAAAATGTAAAAAAAATATTAAAAAATAACGGTAATATTTACAACAACGTATGATATCTTTATTTAAAGCCAATACTTTTTTCTATTAGCCAGTTTTTGAATCAAGTGAAATCTATGTATGGTTTTTGAAAAAATGAATTTTAAACTCAAAATTTGCGAGAAAAAAGCATACAAAAAAGGTTTAAAGTGTAATTTATTAAAACTGTAAAATTATATATAATTTTTTTTTCTGAAATTCGTTGCTCTAATTAATTCTTAATCAAAAACTGAAACTGAAATTAATTCTTAATCAAAAACTGAAAACTAGATGATTCTATGTCTTCTAGTTTTTGAAAAAATCGATAATTACTATAACTACTCTTGTATGGGATGTTTGTTTCTTGCTTGCTTACGTATTACGGCTGGCGTATAAACAGTGAGGTATGTATGGGGGGGCATGTTGCCCCCCTGCAACCCCCCTGCTTGGGCACATTATAGGATTTGGGGTAGGTGCGAGGTTGGGTGTATGCAAAGTTTCTTTTGCATTTAAAGAATCTGGATTAAGCAAATATATACAAAGCAGTTGAAATGTTCAAAGTATGCATACCCACTTAGATCATAAAAAAAACGAGCAAACATTCGAGCTTTGTACGGTAGTAGTTTTAGTAATTTTCAATTTTCTCAAAAACTAGAAGACATAGAATCATCTAGTTTTCAGTTTTTGATTAAGAATTAATTAGGGCAACGAATTTCAGAAAAAAAAATTATATATAATTTTACAGTTTTGAGAAATTACACTTTAAACCTATTTTGTATGCTTTTTTCTCGCAAATTTTGAGTTTAAAATTCATTTTTTCAAAAACTATGCATAGATTTCACTTGATTTAAAAATTAGCAAATAGAACGGAGTATTGGCTTTAAAAGTATAATAAAAAGTATAAAACTTACCTGTAAGTATTACCGTTATTTTTGTATAATATTTTTATTCTTTAAGTACTTTTTTTTATGAAAATGTCCCTACTGACCAAACGGGGGGAGATAGACCCCCCTCCCATAGAAAAAAATTCTTGTATTGAACTGTTCTACTAAAAACCGTTATCATTTCTTGGTGCCTAAGTTATCGTACTATCCCCCAATTTACGAATAATAATTGATAGTTTTTGATCCACAAGTAATAGAAACACAGACAAAAATTCATTGTTTCGCACTAATTTTCAGTGGCTTACCTCAGATTCGGATTCAGCACCACCGAAAACACATACCTAGTAGGAAAAAATTCAAAATTACCCCACAATTTGGTCCCCCAGAACAAAATCCTAGATACACCACTGGTCCTTCTTACTTATACCTGTCTCCAACCCCCGAATTTAACATAAAAAACTTTAGTTGAAATACCTACATACCAAAAGATATGCCTACCCATGCCTAAACCTACCTCAATTTTGCATTAATAACTTTAATAAAAATAATAATTGAATATGAAGAAAATTTTAAAAGAAATTCGTCTGTTTAAGTGGAGTGACCGAATATATAATTCAAAGTTAAAAGTTCAAGTGAGCGAAACGCAATCATGGAGTTGAGCTCACTTGAACTTTTAACTTTGAATTTAATATTTAGGTACCATTTTCTTGATAAATAATACATCCTACCTATAAGTAATTGTTTCTACTTTCGTAACCTAGGTTGGTAGATAGGTACTTACTTCTTTTAGTTCGCTTCAGGTCAAACGAAACAAATTGTGACAAATATAGGTACCTACAATTTCTTTCATTTGACCTGAAGCGCACTCAACTACATATTTATTATTAAAATACCTACCTACCTATTAAAAGAGATCCTACCTTTATCTAAACCCACCCGCCAATTTAGCATAAAAACTTTTATTAAAATATCCACCTATTCATAACGACCTTTCCTCGAAATAAATAATAATACAAAATCCCTACTCACTTACTTATCAATAATAATCAAGCAAAAAAAACTTTCATTCAAATATGAATGTACCTAGGCAGCAAAAGATATATACATATCTATAACTACCCTCTCTCGCCAAACAGATCTTGCAAAAAACATTCCAAGCTAAATACATATAGCTAACTAGCAAAAGATAAACATATGCCTACCATCGCAATCTTTCAAAGTTAAATTCAATTTAAATACCTACCAAAAGATATATGTATATGCAATCATGCATACTCTGTAAGAAAATATCAAGTCAAATAACATACCTACCAAAAGTTATGTGACTATCTTCAAAGTCTTGAAATCAAATCGCAACTTCATTACAAAAACAAAACCTACCCTCAATATATATAATATTATAATAAAATACAACTGTGGTTATACCTACCTATACCTACATATACTTTTCTTCTCACATTCAACAAGAACAACTGGCTACATACAAACATAGTCCTAAATAAAACAACAAATAACCTTGTATTCAAAGAAGAGACATTTCACACACAAACAGCTGAATTTATTAGGTCCCTTGGCGTTGTAGACTTTTATGGCATGCAAGTCTCCATGCCTTGCATGCAAGTCTCCGACGCTGACGAAAGTAGCGCCACCACTAGAGCTGTTGTTCTACTATTTGAATCGCCACCATGATAGTACCATTGTATATCCAATCTATAGTAGTCTCATGAAACACGATTTTGTAGGTAGACATTTGGTCGATAGGTTCGCTGTGATCGCCTTACCGAGATCCCTTAACAAAAATTAGTATTACATTTGGACGCATAGATGGCCACGAGCTTTTTTTCTTCATGAGAATACTATAGAATTTATAAACAATGATAGTACTATGGTTTAGATATACAAAGGTTCTACAAAAAGAAAACAGTATCCCTTTCTTTGGTGAGTATATGGAACCCGTTGGGGTTAACATTATCGTTTAGAAGGAGCCCTCTCTCCACCTAGCCTCCCCCTTACGACCATCGAACCTTCACTTGAATTCACCAAAATGTATCCAATGACCAATTCGTTATCTCATATCTAAACCATTATTATAACTTTTAAAATAAAAAAACCTCGAATGGTTTCATTTTTATCGAATCTTTCTGGCTGTCAAATGTCTATGCTGTCACATAAATTTGACGACATCATTGCTTTGTATATGAAAACCATAGTACTATCATGGCGGCACTCGATGAATGTGACATCTACAGTCTCCAAGGGGTACCTTGACGTGGAGATTTGTGGAATAAGTGGGGGGGTGGGCATGAAGAATATAATACGAACGGGAAAGACGTATACTGAATTTATGAGAGTTAGAATGAGTGAGTTAGAAGGCATTTTCTCAAACGAATGTTGATAAAATGAGAGACATAATAAAAGACACAATGAAGAAAATATTCAATTTTGTTTTGGTAGCTAGTTTTGTTTACATTTTTTTTATAATGAACATAAAGCTAAAAGACACAAAAAGAACAATGTTGGATGTTCTCTGTGGCTTGTTGGCTTTTGCGGTGCAAGAGAAAGGGGTAGGTATACATGTGAAGGTAGATATGTTTTGTTTGCATAGGTGTAGGTGTATTGTCTGCAATATTTGTTGGTTTTTGTGGTTCAAGAAGATGGGGTAGTTAGGAATACATTGGAATATAGGTATGTGGGTTAGTTTTTACAACTGTAGGTGTTTTGTGTGCAGGATTTTTTATAGGTATGCAAACTTTTTGTCGCTTTTCTTTAACTGCTGAAAATTCAACGGTTGAGATTCACTTCTTTGAAGGATTTGATCTGTCGGCATCTTATGCTACATTTCCACCTGACGCTAATCTGAGATTTAATAAGATTTACCTCAAATCTCCTTCAAATCTCGGAGATTTACCATACAAATTTATTTCGTAAATCTTGAAGATTAGAAATTAATCTTGTTAAATCTTCCTAGGACAAATAGTTTTACAAATCGAACTAACCTTTTCTTAAATGGTGCTGGACGATTCATTCGAGACTCGCATTCAGTTCTTCATTGCTTCACACGAATCAAACATTCTGTCTCATTCGCACTTCATAAGAAAAATTGGAACGCCATTTGCATTTTTGAAGGTGCTGTCAAATTTAATCTTTTTTAAATCTTTTTGTGCGGTGGAAACACCAAAAAGATTTATTAAATCTTATCTGAGATAAACCTTTGGTGGAAACATAGCATTAGTTTTTGTGGTGATTTTCTAAGTTGAGTAAATTAATTGAATAATTCTGATTGTGTGTTAATAATTATTTGATACCTACCCATAATATATCCCCAAAAAAAAATTGTGAAAATTTGAATACCTACGTGCAAAAATTGTGCAATACTTTGTGATACCTACCTACCTACATATTGTGAAAATTGTGAAACAATTTGGTGCCTTTTCCCTGTTTACCCCCAATAATATATTTTTCTTATACCTATTTGTTATTTTTCTTTCGTATATTTGAAAAGTTTTCAGTTTTTATTTCAAACCCACAGGGTGTTTTTTTATTTGCTAACTTTTTATTTATTTGCTTGTAGGAATAATTTTTTGCTTTTTTGTTCTTTATTTGCATGCATTTATAATACATACATATTTACAAAAATATTCATTTAAATAATAAAACTATAATATCCTTTCTCTGCGACCCTTTTACAAAATTTATTTCTTTATACCTAAGTACGTAACCATTTTCGTGAAGTGAAGTGAAGTAAGTTCGTAAGTGTTTTTGTGATCGTAACAAATAAAATAAATACAAAAAAAATATTATTGCCGGGTAAAATAGTTAACTCTAAAAAAAGTGTAGGTATTTAAAAGTGACAAAATATATGTGAATTTAAAAAGTGTTCTGTGAAAAAATTTATTTGTTCTTGAAAATAAGGTGTTCTATTGTTGAAAAATATTAAAGTGCTATAGTGAAAAAATTATTTTTGTTGTGTGTGAAAAAGAGTTGTGTTATTGTGAAAAAAAAACATAATTTTACTGTGCATAATTTATTTTTAAAACAATTAAGTGTAAAAATATAACATTTACTGTAAGTTTTTATTATTTATACCTATATTATAAATAAAATAAAACCATGGTTAGGTGTTGCTATGCAAATTGCGGTGCAGTGCAAAAACGGCCGAGCATTATTTCTTTTTTTAAGGTTCCTAGTGACAAAAGAAGACCGATTTGGCAAAAACATGGTAATGTTTTAGACGTAAATGACAATTCCTTCATGTGCGAGGCACATTTTTATTCGAAAGATATTATTGTACGAGTTTCAAATAAGCGGCTGGCTCCAAATGCACTTCCATTAGCCCTTTATTCAAATTGTAGGTGCTCAGATGATGCTATCGACCCATTATGTTTTAGCATTATGGAAGCATGGAGGTCTGATAAGCAACCGACCTTTACGGTCCCATCTGTAGTAGTTACTTCCGCACCTCCTCGTACACATTCTCCTCCACCTGTACCTACGACTTCACGTCCATTTCAACCTCAACGTTCTGAAGCAGTTCCACTTCCAACTTTTCCCATTATTAGCAGCCCAGCTGTATCTTTAATGAATTTAGCTGCACATTCCAGCAAAACATATATCAGGGATTTATCTTTGGGTGTTGTACCGTTTTCCGTGGACATAGCACCAACCCAATTTCCTTCGCCAAGGTACCGCTCCTACAAAGCGGTGCCGAAGCCCACTCGCGTGAAAGAAGCTCGCCGTCGTTTATATTTTACGCCGAAAAAATTAAAAAAATGTCCCAAATATAATTTGAGACAAAACTTAGAGTACCAGATGAAAAATTTTTCAGAAGAGTTGCGAACATTTATTTTTTCGCAACTCTTCCACAACAGCAAAGCACCCTGGAAACCTAAGGAAAAAGAACTTTTTTTGAAGTTTTTCTTTAAGTCGCCAGCGTGCTATAATTTTATGATTAGTGTAGGTTTTAAGCTGCCAGCGGTAAGCACGATTTACCGTTGGCATTCTGAAATAAGGCTGCCGGCGGGGTTCAGCCCCCAGATCAAGGAACTGCTGACGGAGAAAGCCAAAGCAATGACAGCCATGGAGAAGAAGAGCGTAATTGTTTTTGATGAGATGGCTATCCAAAAGGAACTTGAATATAATATCAAGGATGATATTATATATGGACTTACGGACTTCGGCGAGCTGGGAAGGACCAGTGTTGTGGCCTCTAAGGTAATGGTTTTTACGCTTAGAGGTCTCAATACAAATTGGAAACAAACCATCGCGTACTACGTGGGATCGCCAAATGGAGAAACTCTGGCGAAGATGTTAGTAACAGTTATTACGGGAGTAATAAACTGTGGACTAACTGTGGTCGCAACAAGCTGCGACCAAGGATCCAACAACGTGCTAGCGTATAAAACGCTAGCAACACCGCCGATTGAAAAAAATCCCTACGTGGACATACAACAACAAAGGATTTTTCTCTTGCACGACTATCCGCATCTCTTCAAATGTGTGAGAAATATACTTCTCAACCATACCATCCGGATAGGTGATGATATCGTTGATTGGCGAGTGTTGGAGAAAGTTTTTGAGGAGGACGCAAAAGCGAATACCTTTCAGGTTTTCTTCAAACTCACCCGATCTCATATCCACCCTAATGGATTTGAAAAGATGTCGGTTAAGTTGGTAACGCAAGTTTTCAGCAACACCGTTTACACAGGGATTATGTATGCAGTCAACAGCAACTTCTTCAAGACCGAACAGGAAAAGAAATCTGCCCTGGATACAGCTATTTTTATCAAGAAAATGAACGACATTTTCGATGCACTAAACAATGGACAACGGTATTCAAGAAATCCTAACAAGGAAGTGTTAGCGGATTCCACTGAGACGTTAGATACGCTGATCGAAGCAAGGCAATGGATATCCACGTGGAGATCTAGTAGCAGCCACACAATCCCACCATGTTTCAGGGGTTTGCAGCAAACTTTGCTAGGAATTGAGCAAATGTGGGAATACCTCAAAAGCGAAGAGCAGAGGTATTTCCTGCTCGCACACTTGAACACAGATGTAGCGGAGAATTTATTCTCCATGCTTCGCTGCAATAGAGGTTCTTATGAACGCAATCCTTCGGCTTGGAGATTCATTAGGAATCTCAAGCAAATAATATTTCATAATTTCAGCGCAGCGGAAAATTCGGGGTATGAGGATGCTAGGGCCGAAGCACTCATACAGGAAGCAGACCTGCAAAAGGCTACCGATGAGGACAAGGACTTAGAATTCGAAGTCCCGATCGAGGATGACATCTTGCAGACGGAGGTAGTGTACGCGATTGAAGAAGAAGAAAAAGACGACGATGATGCCTTTATCGCCGAAGAATACATGGATGACAACCCTGAAAAATCAGCACTTCCAGATGACCAGTTAATAGACGTCTATGTCTTAGAAGATAAAGACGAAACGAATGCTGGTAATAACGAAACAGTTTCCGAGAATATGCAGAGAGCAGCTGCTGCATATTACGCCGGGTTTGCAGCAGGGAAACTAAACAAAAAATTGAGTTGCGAAGTTTGCTGCAAGTTCATGATAGACGAAAATGAAGCGAACAAAGAAAGGCAGCACACTTTATTAATTAAAATAAGAGCATACGATACTGTCAAAACATCATCCGAATTTGGAATGTTAACAGTTCCTTCGATTATTTTCGAAGGAACTGTTAAAATTCTTCAGGATATCTTCGAAAGGGAAATCGCACACAGACAAATAGCCTCAAAAATAGTTGAAACGTGGTGTGAGGAGATAATGAAAAACAACACATTAAATATAGAGTGCATAAAGGAGGAGCACAAGGAAGTTATAATAAAGTTCCTGCTGAGAGGACTTATTATACTTACTAACAAAAAAAGCAACAAAAAATTTAGGCAATCAGCAACAAAAACAAAAACAAGGATAGTTTAAGTATTTAGTAATAACATAAGTTAAGTATATTTATTTATAATATTTCAATGATATGTATATTAATATTAGAAGAAAATAAAAGTATTATACGAAGGAAATATCTTTGAGTTTTTATTATTTTTTTACTATATTTGTGTAATAAACTTTAAGAAATACTTTTAGAATATAAGACTGATATATTTTACTTTGTATAATTTTTTTATTAATAAAATCTATTATATAAGTGAACTAGTTTAAGATTTTTTTTCTTTTTTATATACAATAATTCTTGATGTTTATTATAGGTGAATTTCTCTACTCTTTTTATTTTGTTGACCTCTTCTGAATATTTATTTGTCCACTCCTTCTCAATATTTATAATTTAATATATTATTTTTATTATAATGCAATATTATTATAATAAAATTTTAGTAGTTCTAAGATTGTAGAATTAGTACGAGGACTAGGCTTACCATGGATACCTCATAAAAAAAACGCATGTGCAATTTGCAATATCGAAGTTCCTATATAGTTCCTACATAAATATATATTTATTTTAAGAAACCAAAAAAAAAAAAAAAAAAACCAAAAAAAAAAACAAAAAAAATTAGAAGTAGATTGAAACGAGGAATAGGCTTACCGTGGATACCTCATTAAAAAAAACGCATGTGCAATATGCAATATCCAAGTTCCTTTATAGTTCCTAAATATAATTTATGTAGGTATTTATAAGAGAAAACAAAAAAAAAAAACAAACAAAAAAACCAAAAAAAAAAAACAAAAAAAAACAAAAAACCAAAAAAAATTAGAAGTAGTATGATACGTGGATACCTCATCAAAAAAAACGCATGCGCATTCTGCAATATCCTAGTAGTAATAAAACGAGGACTAGGCCTACTGGGGAAACCTCTTAAAAAAAAACGCGTCTAGTATTCTACCCCACTGGGTGATGTGGAAAAGAATACACGTCATATTATTTCAGACTGAAAAATTTAAGATGATTGAAAAAAGTAGTATGGTAAGTAGAAAAAGAAGGAAAATATATTATTTTAGACTGAACGGTTTAAAATGATTGAAAGAAGCAATATGGTAAGTAGAAAAAGAAAAATTTTGTTTGACTTCTTAATCGAAGGCCAAAAACGAGTTTTAGAACTTTCTTAGTATAAATTTTAATTTTGCTCAAAAGGGCTCCTACCTTTTTCTTAAATTGTATACAAAATGTGTGGCAGGTACCTACCGTTATTTTTGGTTCTAACAAAAATGTGGGGGAAATGACAAAAAAAACGTTATGTAGGTAGGTACCAAGTTTGAAGAAAATCGATCCATCCGTTTAGGCTGCATATCAACGGATAGACAGACAGGCAGATAGAATTGAGACCCACTTTTTTCGTCTTCCATATCATCGTAATAACAAGGTCTGATTAAAGTCTCGAATTGGATTTTTCGAATGCATTACTTGCTAGGTATATAGTAGGTACCTATGAATGTATATACATACATATATAAATATCGCAAGTAAAAATTGCATTGATTATTTATGTCAAAAAATGTTCGTGCAAGTCAACCTACACATTATATAAACGCATTATAAATAACCATCTAGGTAGGAATGTAGCAATTTCCTTTTTATGATCTATTTTCCTAAATACATATAGCGTAAGTTACCTAAGAATCACCCTTTATTACTACCTATATAGTACCTACCTACCTACACATCAATTTTAGCAAAAGAAGTTACCTATCATCCAAATGAAAACGACACGAAGCCAACCAACCACCATCGTCACCAGCTTAGCGTCCACTTCACCATGCAAAACAAACCTACATCGGAACCGGAAACCAACCTGCATAATATTCCTTTTATTTTGAAATCTAAACACTGAAAAAATTAATACAGATACCCTATACCTATAGTGACCAGATTTTTTGGGAGCCAATGCGGGACATTTTTTTTAAGAACAAAAACTGTTTTTTTTTTGTAAATTTTAGTTTACTTTTTTGGCTTACACCACTTTCATTTTAAGATTATATAGGAAGAAATATTTTTCAATATTTGGCCTCTCCCATCCTTCAGTGAAGTGAGCAACAAAAATCAATTTTTTTTTGTCCAAGAGTCAGGGAAAAAAAAGTACCTAGGTTCATAAAGCAATTTATTACAATTTATATTCTTGATGGAATATATTTAGGGGGAGGGGGGGGCCTTAGCCACCAAAGCCAACGCGTTTTAACAAAAAACTGGTGAACCGTACATCATACAACAAAAATAGTAAATTTGTTGCTAATATTCAATTCTTTTATTTGTTTCTTTTTTTTTAATCAAAAAATCAAGTTATACACATTTGTGAAAAATGTTTGAGAAATTAAATTTCAAATTCAATATTTTTGAAAAAAAAATATGAATTTTTTACAAATTGATTGTTTTTAAAAATTAATTTCTCAAAAACCTTACATGCAAACAACTTGATTTAAAAAACAAATACAAAAATGGAAGCTTTCAAAATAAATTACTATTATTTTCGTACGGTGTACGGTTCGCGAGATATTTAATAAAACGCATTTTCCAAGAGGGCGTCTTACGCTCGAACCCCTCAGTAATAAATTGCAGAAAAAAAGTACCCGTCTCTTGGCCTATAAAAGTCAATCGTATTTCGTATACCTACCATTCGTGACGAATAATTAAAATTAAACTTGATATCTGAATCTACCTTAAAAAAACCCTATAAATTCAGTTTTGCCGAGAATGAATAACGTCAAAGCAAAATGGCGAAAAAGTTTTTAACAGGTATTAACATGGAATTAATTTGAGTAGCTGTGGAAAGGTCATGTGATTATAGCTCTTTCAAGAAATTTACTTCAAAAATCTTGCAAATCTGATTTTTTGCGGGACTTTTCGGGACCGTTCTGAAAATGCAGGACACTTTACGGGACAATTGATGATGCGGGACAAGCCTATCAAATGCAGGACGGTTCCGCACAATGCGGGACGTTTGGTCACTATACCTATACCTACATAGGTACCTACCTACATACCTATAAAAGAAGAAGAAATAAATAAATAAATTTTTCAAAATGTTGTGTCATTATTTTTTTAATTTTGTGTTTAGAAAATTGCTTTTCGAAAACTTTGCATTGAAAAAAATGTGTGTTGAAAGAAATAAATACCTACGGTGAAATGAGCCCTACTCTAAAACAATTTTGTTCAAAGAAGTGCAGCAATCATTTTGCCAAAGTATTGGTCACAAGTAGGCACCTCTATGTATTTATGTACCTACCAATTACCATTTTTTACAGTTTTATTTTGATTAACTAGGTACCTACCAACTAATTCAAAATAAATCTGTAAAAAGTTCATTAGATACAAAATTTTATTAGGTTGGAATACATATCTCAACATCGCATAGGGATTTGCTACTTACAGGAAGTGAAAAGTTAAACAGATTTCACTTAATTCTTTCTATAGGTACCCTACCTACGTACCTACATTCCTACTTTTTTTACCTAAAATACATTTTAAAATAGGTACCTAGGTAGTCAAATAAATACGTTACTACCTCCCCTACCTACCAAAATGTACCTATATCTACCTACGTATACCCACCCTCGCAAAAAAACTTTAACTTCTTGAATTTTTTGTATCTGATCCCTTGGCTGTTTTGAGTCAAAAGGAACTTCGACGTTTGAGCCAGAGTTTCGAATGTAAGTAGGTAGGTAGGAATTTTTTGAAAATATCTTTGGAAAGAAATTTTGAAATAAATTTGTTTTAACAGGACTTCGATTTTGCAAAGGGATTCCCACTTACAGACTCGTGAAAAACATTAAACATTTCCCAAAACTAAATTAAATAAATTTCTGGTCAAATAGGTAAGATTAGGTACTACCTACCTACCTACTCGAATTTTGTCAAAAAAAAAACTTTAATTGAAATACCTACCTACCAAAAGATAAACCCATCTATGAAGGTACCTACACCTAAACCTACCCCCCAATTTAACAATAAGAACTCAAACTAAATTACATGTACCTACCTATGTATACATACATAGGTACCTACCTCGAATGTTTACAAAATTTAATTAAAATAGGTAGGTATCTACATAAATACATATGTAGCTACTCGAAATAATTAATAATAATGTAAGTAGGTAGGTATGAAGGTAATGAAAACTATTAACAATTAAAAAAAAATTAACATGTACCTACCTAACCCTCGAAATCTAACAACAAATTATAAATAAATGCATACAAACTTTAATACAAATACCTACCTCCCTACCAAAAGACCCACCCTTGCAAAAAATATTGCAATTCAAAATTCAAATAAGTAGGTACCTACCCACCAAAATACCTACCACCGAAATCACACAAGAAAATTTCAATTTAAATAGAAATACATAGGTACCTATCAAAAGATATATGCCTATCCTCGAAATTTTGAAGTCAATCACAAAAATAAAAACAAAACCAACCTAAATAATAAGAAAATATATGTGTGTAGCTATAGTTATACCTACATACATACATACGTTTTTCATTTCACATTATCAAATTCTCTGCTAATAATTTCCCGTTGCTACGACCGAACCGATGACGAAGAAACAAGCAGAAGCAGCTGACACGAAAAGCAACTCATTCACCACTTCATATAATTTCTTTGCTTTTCTGCCTGCAAACAAAATACATTCCTAAATAAACCAACACATTCTTCTATTCAAAGAGGAGACGACAAATTTTTTCTTATTTTCTTCACGTTTTTCTATTGTTTGACATTTTAAAAACAGCTGATTTGCTTATCTCTCTTACTCCCTTTATTTCTTATGAGCATGAAAATAATACTTTCCTCTTGCTCTTACTACTTGTCTTCCATTCTTTATGTACCCCGCGTCCACAATTCTCCACGCAATCGAATGCGGTCGCATGTGGCGCCCCCACGGGGTCCACGTTCAACTAAAAAAAATTTTTCATGAGATTACTATGGTTTTCATATTGACGACTGGAGGCAGTACTCTACCGGGCAAAAAATGCAACAGAATAACTACATAAGATGTCAAAATTTGTTGTAAATCGTATGTGATTTGTGAAGTGTTTTTCCGAAATTATTTATTAAAAGAAGAAAAACTATTCTAATAAATATAAAAACTATATTTTTACTTAAATAATAAAGTAAAACTTCTTCATAATGTAGTTATCCAGTTGTTTTATTCGCCACCAGGTATCGCATTTTGACTTTTCTAGTCGTCAATACAAAGATCATTGTATATAAAAACTATAGTAGTATCATGAAGAAGAACGATCGGGGCGACATCTAGATTATAGTAAGACAACTTCTTCTTGAGGGGAACTGGGGAGTGTTGAGTAGGTAAGAATATTCATATGAAGAAGAATAAAGCGATAGTTCGAGAAGGGGAATACTGTATACTAAATTTGAAAGAGTTCGAGGGAGAGAAACATAAAACAATATTGTACTGTGAATATGAAGATACATATGTATTGAGGAAAAAGAAATATAAATTCAAAGAATTTTTTTTTTTGTCTCGGGTATTTTGTTTTTTGTTGTGTTCGTTTGTTTTGTTTACTTTTATTTTCATTCTATACAGTATATGTCGGTTATAAGAAACGCGCTTTTAAAAAGAAAACTGATAATATAAACATTTCTTATAACACCCACTCTCAATTTCCCTGTAAAGTTGGATGTACCTATATAAGAAATTCCTTAAAGCAAATAATAATATAATGTTTAAGATAAAACAATGAACAAATGGTTTTTAAAGATAACAGAAGGAAATGCAAAAATATGTACTGTATTCTATAGATGTACGCATAGGAACACTACGCATTCAATAATTATGTATGTGTGTATGTATGTAGGTAGTTAATGAGAAAAGAACAAATTTGAATTTTGTGGCTCTTCATCTTCATGAACTTCTATGGATGTAGTTGTTGTGTGTTGGTTGTATGTTCGTTGATGAATTAGTTTTACTTTTTTTATATTTCTGCATTTTCATTTTCATTAATTTGCTCTTCGAGACTTTTTATGAATTTTGTTTTTGTATATTTTTTTGTATTTGATTTTGTTCAAGAGGAAGGGGTTGTATCGGTTTTGGCTTTGTCAGGTAAAACGACATATGCATATGCATACCTATAGATAAGTTTAATTTGTATAGGATATTATTATATTTTCATTTTCATTATTATTTCTTGACCTTGACCTAGTAAGATTGATTTGGGTTTTTTTTAGATGGCTGTTCTGATATATGCACATTAGGGGTGTCAGGATTTTTTTTAATTCAAAACGGGTTCCTATGGTGGATCTTGTAAAGGGTTTAGAAAGAAGTAATTTTAGTTCTTGGATATTTTCCAAAATGCTTATGTAAAAATACCACAATACGAAAAAGCGGTCAAGAAAACCACTTAAATTTCCGTCGATATGTGGTTACAGTTAGGTACTTATAATGATTTTGTTTTGCTTTTGTAACCTGGTGATAAGAAAATAGCGTAAAAAACCACTCCTTAAAATTTTAAGAAATATTTTTGTACCTTAAATCTTCATACCTACATACTACATGCTATACATATTAACTGCCATAAGGAGAATTTAGGTACACGAACAAAATATTTCAATTTAGTGAGGTAAATCGTCTGCTTAGAGTGAAAAGCGGCTAACCACAAATTTTTTTCATCATTTATAGGTACCACTTCAGACATTTATAAAAAAAATAAAAAAATCTATCAAATCTTTTCAATTTCACTGAATCTAAAACGAGCTCAGGAAAATACTTAATGTAATTTTGGTTTTATTCAAAAATGCGAACACTTTTTTTTATATTTTTTTTTTGTAAAAAATGAAAACTAGGAGTTACATTCTTTTCACTCATGGCCGACGGAATACATATTGTTCAAAAGAATTAAAAAATAATTTTTTAAGATACCTACTGTACAAAGTTTGAAGATTTTCCATTCGCTTTTACATTTATAACGCAAATTTGAGTAAGAAACTCAGAAAACTCCATGTATTTTGAAATTTCAATTGCTTGCCGACACGGGTTAACCTTGAACCGATTTCAATGAAATTTGGCAAATAATTTTGTTTAATTACTTTGACCACTTTTAAGGACGAAACTTACCTAACCTAACCTAATCTATACTTTATTATATATTAATTTCACAATTTAAAACATTTTTCTAAAAACTTCTGGGAACGAATACTTAATTTCTTAAAACAAAAATTAAATGGCAGTGATTAGATCTTGTTTCCACTTATTTTGAAGAAATAAGGTAAAGAAACAGACCACTCTATTTAAACAACTCGCAACTTAGCCGTAGGTATTTAGCTACATTACATACTCGTATACCAACCTATAGAATTTTGTGAAAAAAGTCAAAGATTCAGAAAACTTATCTATTTAGGAAACCATCCTGTTTCCTTGGAACAAAAAAAAGTTGTTTTTACCAAAAGGTAGAAAAACAGTCAAAATATTAAATAGATTAATCCTTCATAACCATTGAAAAATAAAGCTAGCAACGTTATTGTTATTTAAATTCCAAAAAATATTTATTAAAACTTTAATATTTAAATATTCTACTAAACGAGACAAAACTGCAGTACATAGAATATATCCCGAAATATCGCAACAATGCTCGAGGATTTCCACAAAAAGATAGTGAAAACAAACAACGTTGCGGATTATTCATTTGATTTTTTCACCAAAATTGAAAATTTTCAAATCAAATGCCTTAGCAAAACAAATAATAGCACACGATAGTACATACATACCTACATCTATTTACAAACATATATCTATATCCATCTTTATTCGCATAAACCATAGAAATAAACAAAGCGATTCGAAAATTCAAAACAAGATATGCGATGTATGTAGGTATGTATGCATATGTTCAACAGAGATAGGCCACGCCAAATATTTTTCCATTTTATCTTATTCTGGTCGTACTCGTTTTTTTCATTGCAATGACAAAAACAGCTGACTCATTTATCTCCTTTACTCCCATTTTTGTAGTGTATATCAAAATAATATTCTCCTCTCATTCTTACTAGATGTTCTTTATTCCTTATGATACTCTTATCCTACAATTCATAGTCAAAATTTGTGGCTATCTTAGCGCCACAGCGCATACAACGCGTACTACAAAAAGCTAGTCCATAGTAGTACTATAGTTTTTATATACAATGACGACATTCATTCACGGAATTAGAAAAGAAAAAAATATTTTCAAAGTAAGGTGCTCTAAAAATATGTCAACACATTGCAACTTCGTTGTTCCTTGAGCTATTTTAATTAAATTGACACAGGTGACAGTTGATATAGAATAAAAAATAAAAAAAATATTTGCATTAGGGTGTTCCAAAAAAATGTCAACTTCGTTGTTCCTGGAGCGATTTCAACAAAATTGACACAGGTGATAGCTGATACGGAATTGGAAAAGAAAAAAATATTTTCAAAGTAGGGTGCTCCAAAAATATGTCAACATATTGCAACTTCGTTGTCCCTTGAGTGATTTCAACAAAATTTACATAGGTGATAGCTGAAACAGAATTAAAAACAACAAAAATATTTGCATTAGGGTCTTAAAAAAAAAAATTTTAATGCACTAAAATTTCGTTTTTTTTTTTTCTTCAACACCCACAGTTAAGGATGTTTCTGAAAAGCTGTATTATAATATTCACTACAATATAATATAAGTATGAAACCTATTACCAACATTTAGAAGTTTGTATGGAACCATGTTTTTGTTTCCTGGGCTAGATATCAAAGTTCCATTCCACACAATATGTCAAATAGATTTATAGATGGTGGGAAAAAAGATTTTTGTCTCATAAAAACGAACTCTGAAATAATTCTCATCTGAGAAATCGAATAATTTGAGAAGTGGGCTTCACAGTTGTGGCTGGAGGGGAATTTAACTTGAATTTTTTTCTATATTTTTACTTGCCAAAATCGTTAGTGCCGTTTCTGAAAAACAAATTAATAATAAAAGTGGGTAGGCATGGCAGTAGGTGGATTCTGTTGAAACTATTTTTATATTTTTTCCTCGTTCATAAGAATAAACTATGATAATTTCATCGAAGTTAATGAAAAAGGAAACCTCCGAAAGTTGGTAAAGAGGCGGTTGATGCGGTGGTCAAAGACTCACGCAAATCGTAGTATTCTTAGGCAACAAAAAGTGGTTTATTGTTTTCCCGTCAATGCACAGTAGACCGTACATCAATTAAAGTTTTTCAAGCTGAAAGCAAAGTAAATACACAGATTGTGTCGACAGCAGCGCCACTTCCAAGCTGAATAATGTAAATTGTTTGATTGTGCATGAAGATACTGCTTGTTGTTATGACTCCTGTTCCAAATGGTCAGGGTTATTTGCATGATTTTTCAAGAAAAAAAAACGCAAGCATCAGAAGGATCTTCATCTCGGCAACACTAAGTATCTGGCTTTTGACACATCAGGCTCCCACAATGTCTCTTATTTCAGTATGTCACTAGTTGTTGCACTACGTCCGCTTCCTATTAAAAATAAGGGAACATCAGATCCTTGAAGCTTCAAGGAAATAGGGAGTTGCAAGATAGAGATGGTGTTTTCAACAAGCCAGGTGTCGCTCATGAGGAATCTTTTTTCTTTCATTATAAGATTACTCTATTAGTAAGTAGGACTCAAAAAGATATTGATTATGATTACACATGTGAATTATTGCAAAGGAGTCAATAGAACTAAAGTTTGATTTGAATAGTCTTCCACCAGCAGAACAACAATCATTCAGAGTCTACACCAGGTAGAATGAATGTCCCTTCTTTCGAGTGCCTCTGTTAATCAAACAATAGTCAAACCAATTTTTTAATTACATCTTTGAATTTAATTTCAAAAACGACATAGATCACACTAAGGGCCTGTTTCACATTCTCTGAGTAAAATTCTGAGTAGTTATTCCACACATAAATTCCAAGGCAGGGTCATATGTTCACAAATAAAAAATTCTTTATACATTTATAACTTAATCAGGTGGGTCACAAGCTCACAAGACAAGAATTGTGAATTTTCCTTCTGTGGGCTTATTACCCTGTTCTTATATTTATGTGTCGGATATCTAATCAAAATTTTATTCAAACATTGTGAAACAAACCCTTATTGTACTGTTCAAGCCCGGAAAAAAACATTTTTTTGAGCTGGTGTTTAAAAAATGGAAACTTTTTCCTATTCGGTTGTGATTGTAAAATGGACTTAGTACCAAAGCAATGTGTCGTTATTGTGCCGGTCACAGATTTGTTTATTGAACTGAGAACATTGATGAAGACAACCGCACAGTTAGTGTTTCATGTGAAGGAAATTGACTGTTAAATATGCAAGTGACAAGTACCTACCTATGGATCAAATGATTGTTTTAAGATAACCATAATCCATGTTAGAAGTTATAAAAGATCCCATAGAAATAAATGGATTACAACCTCTCCCGATGAATGCAATTTATTCAAAGGATAGAAATTCAGTATGTTACATTTCAGGTTAGATATGACAATGATAACAAAATCTTAGTTTTAAGTGGTATACATTATTTTTAACAGGGATGTTGTGTTTCATTCAACAATCCAAGAAGAAAACTATGTATATCGAAACTACATATAAAGAAAATGACATGGGCCATTCAACCGCATATTTTAAAGGAAATAAACTTATTGAATTCACGCCAAACAAAATAAAAACTAGCGTCAGAGGCAAATAACAGAAGAGATAGATCATGAAAAGCTATTTTGAATCAATAGTTCAACAAGTCCAATTCTTAATGCTAAGGGCCAGATTGTTCACACCTTGTCAACTTTAATCAATGATTTTACCATTAATATATGTACATTAGGGTGGTCCTTATTTGAAAAACTTTTGAGCACCCGTTTCTTTGTTCATTGACATCTTAAAACACTACCCTATTTCTTTTTATTTTTTTTAATCACGTTAACACGTGCCGCATTGAGCTTAAAGTTGATGCTCCTGTGAGAGTTATTCAAATACTATTCAAATACTTTTTAGCTCCCAAAATAACCGTTCTTGCTATACAACCGTTATGAAAACCCTTATTTATCTTAAAAACAGCTCAAAAGATTTCGATAATAATTTTAAAAATGTTTGTATGGTTACTCGAATATTTTTAAAAATTCTTAATTTCCAAGCAAATTGAACTTTTTGAGCAGGAACGTGCGACCCAGTCGTGCCTTTTATTTTTTTATTTTGAAGCTAGAGTAGGTAACAGATTTGAAAGGGCACTTTATTAATTCTGCAAATTAAATTTTTAATAGCACCCGGTTTTGATCGGTTTTATGAAATTTATGAAAATTCAAAAAACTCATTGCGGCACGTGTTAATACAATCCGATTAGCATGAAATTTTTTTGGTACACGTTTTTAATGTAGAATAGAAAAAAATGGTGCTCAGTAAAAACAAACAATTTTTTTTATCCTCCATACAAATTAGGACCACCCTAATGTACATACTTTACTATACTAGTTTATTATTTATTTTATTTATTATCCAAGAAGAATGGCTTTTTGCAAGGCCTTATATAAAATTTATAGAAAACTTCAACTGAGAAAAAATCCCATCAGCATAAAATGCCAGCACTACCTGCACTTCAACTATACATTTATTTGGAAAGGTTGCAAAACAAAAATCAATCAGCCGTTTTAAAATAAAAACAAACTTCACGAGGGTAGTTATCCTGTATAGTAATTTTAAAGGTGGTAATCTTAAATTCAACCCAAAATTTCAAATGTATTAATCAAACTTACAGCTTGAGTGAAAGAACACTTTTTCACTATCACATTTTCAAAGCTATGGATTAACCAGAATCAGTGATAATCTAATTGCAGATTTAACCCACAGTGAACAAATTGACCCTAAGTTTTCTACTTGGCTGATTCATATCAGTAGTATATAGAGCTTGTATTATAGAACCTTCTTCAAAAACAGCGTCAATTTTATTCTATTTATTTTAAAATTTTGTGTTTTCATTTTGTTATTTTTTCCACATTTGGGGGGTCTTACAGCTGCTTTTTATTTTTCTGAAACATAGATCTTTTAAATTTTTTAAAATGTTTGGTTTTTCTAAGATTTGAACATGAAACCTTCCACACTCGAGTTTTAGGTGAAATCACCTTACAAATGACAAAGATTTCATAAATGTAGCCATTAAAAGAGTTCTGTTGATAATTTAATAACTTTTTTCACTTTGCGTGCCCTTTTTTATCACAGGTATTTTATTTATTTACAGGAGCTCATTTTATTTTACTAAAAATAAAAATATGTAAGTGTCTAAAAATTCAATTTTTGCCTCTCCTTTTACTTTTTTAAAGGCATTTAATTAAAAACAATAGCCAAAATAAACATTAAACTTATTTGATTAGTGTTTCCATAGGCTAGGCACTCACTCTATACGCTCTACGACACTAAGTTCCCAAAATAGAACCTGGGTGAATGTCTAATTCACTGGACTAATAACATTTTTTCTGACTCCGTGGACTCTTTAAAACAAATAATATTGAAAAAGTTTTTACTTGCGCTAATTTAGTTTTCGGGATGAAACGGTATTTGAAGACAAAAATTTAAATCCAAAAACTTAATCTTTATAATGGTTTTTGTTTCATACCGATCAGATAATTTTGAACAGAGATACAGATCTGCAAATAAACAAAAAAAAAATATATAAAAAGAAATTTTTTGCTAGTTTTGACTATCAGTGTATAACTACTCGCAAGTAGAAGAATTTTACCATTCACACGGACGTATGCGTAGTTTTTTATTTGTTGAATGTTTATTGTTAAGCCTTTGTCTCCCAGTCCCAGTTATGTATTTATTCTGATACACCTAAGTTGGGCCAACTAAAATCAC
>OY992531.1:135597185-135607185 GCA_963921185.1 Dasysyrphus tricinctus
CCCACACTTAACAGGTAAATGGTCGGAGCTCAAATCATTGCAAACAATAGGTTGCGAAAATAGAGCAGAAGTATTTGTTAGAAAAAAGTCAATGGTTGACGGACTTTTTCTTCTATCAGATGGAAAATAAGTGGGACTATTTGGAAACATTATTTCAAATCCATGACTAATGTCAAGGTTTTCTAATATGTTACCCCAAGTGTTGGCTCTTGCACATCCCCATTTCCTGTGCCTGCAATTCAAGTCACCCCCAATTAAATATGGACCATTGATATTAATCAATTTTAAAATATCTGATTTAAAATGTTCACCTCGCAGGGAATTCCTTGTGCGACCTGGGAAATACACCGAGAAAATAGAAATCTTTCTATTGTTTGAAAAATGTACATCAATACCAATATTTTCAATGTATTTAGTATTAATAACTGGTAAAAGAGTATGTTTGAGTGTTTTCCTCACTACGATGGCAACACCGCCACCAGGTCTATCAGCTCTATCCACTTTATAACAATTATATTCAGAGTTAGCTAGAGTTACATTGTTAGAGAGCCAAGTTTCAGAGACCAAACCAATATCGATTTTGTTTGTGCTTAGGAAAGAGAAAAATTCAACATTTTTATTACGAATGCCTTGTGCATTCCAACATATAACACTTAAAGTATGATTACTTGTCATGTTTATTATATAAGTACTTAATCGCTAACTGGGCAATAACATTGAATTGTTCTGCTTTCGTTGAGCAGTGGCTGAGTTGAGTTGTCATCTCTACGGTAAGGGATTGAATCTCTTCCATAGAAAAAAGAGTATCATCAGTTGTTGTTGCTCGCCCACTAGACTGGTTTGACTGCTTTTGACTAGTGCGAGGTGGTGGAGGTGGTGGATATGAAGGCGCTGCGGCTGATTGTGTAGGTATGTTGGTATTCCTCAAATAATTAGCTTGAGCCCTTTTCGGTAAGGTTTTAAGTGGTGGGAAATTCTCCATTGAGTTGACAAATGACGTAGTTGGGATTGGGTGCATCAGTTGAACATGATTTTGATTAGGAGAAAGCTGCCACTTACCATGTGATATCTTCTCTTTAATTTTAAGAAAATGTTGTCTGCTCATACAATTAGGATCAGTCGATTTGTGACTCTCTTTACAATTCGCACATTGAATTTTATCAGTAACACTGCATTCACTGGTTTTGTGGGGACCGGAACAGTTTGCACAAAATGTTTTGACGTGGCAGTTCTTTTCCCCGTGTCCAAACATTTGACAGTTGTGGCACTGGGTTATATTATCTCTACGTCGTCGTTGATAGTCCCATTTTACTTGGGTGCGATAAATGGATTTTATGTTTTTTCTCAAATCACTTAATCGAATAGAACCTTGTTCTAAATACACAATGTATAATGTTTCGATATATTGTTCATATCGTTTGGACACTTGTTTAATATCTCTGCACTTGAGCCCGAGTCGAATAAGTTCAGATTTAAGTTCACTTATCGGTACAGTATCTAGGCCAAAAAGAATTACTTTAAATGATCTTTCGGCAGAGAGATCGTGAGAAAAAATTGACACTCAGCTGATTTTAAAGCATCGCATGTCTTTTTATGGGATTCAATACTTTCACATTGAATTTTTATTCCAATTGACATTTTTTTAATAGAATAATCCTTTAAGTTAATTTCTGTCATAAGATTATGAATATAATCACTGGGTTTTTGCAACACTTTTATTGGAGGAATTCGTTCCTTCTTAATTGTTTTGGGCTCGACAACCACTTCACTTTCCATTTCATCATCATCGACAAGACATTGTAAAGGTGTCCAGCGATTTTTTCTGGAATTATCAACACTATTCGTCGCCATGTCTAAGTTAATAGTTTTACGAACTTTATTATTTGAAGACAAAATGTCTTCATTTGAAGAAGAACGATTTCTTTTTAGAATTTTGTGAGTTTAGGTATACAGTAGAATTAAACACGTCATGCACAGATGACAGATCGTACGCTACTGAGGTAGATCAAGGTTGAATGGGTTTTTACGCAAGAGCTGTAGGCTGAGCTATATACTTGTTTGTTAGTGAGTTCTTTTTTTTTAAAGGGACTTGGGGACATTTTTTTTTTAATTCTCAAATGTTCTCTCCTCCTGCGTAAGTATGTGGTTGGATAAGTAGGTAGTTATCTATCTGTTATTTTTGATTTTTCTTAACGATAAGTTATTAACTTCATATGAGGACAACTACCATACATGTGTTATTTTATATGAATAAATAATTCGTTACAGGTGGCGCCCAAAGCGTGGGCCCGAAATAGTTACAATTTTTACCGAAATTTTCATTATTTTTTTTTTTACCTGGATTTAACATTCCTATTGCAATTTTCACCAGAAGATTAAGTTTTTGTATTCGTCATCCAAAAAGTTAGGAACTTTCCCGACTTTTGTTCGTTGTGGCGAACAATAACTTTTATATTTTCCTGCATAAATGTTTGTATTACAATTTTTCTATGACCGTAATTGGAGTGACGTATACCTCCTATTTGTCAGTTGCGTAGAGTTTGAAGATACAAATTTTATATAGTTTTCTTTTAGGGTAAACTACTCTTGTCCGGTAGATTAGTCGACATTTTCCTGGTCTATGACTGCATCAAGAGATTTTATTCTATAAAACGATAACACCAAGTTAAATTCAATTTGATAAGAAGAAAATACTATGAATAATACGATCAGTTTCAGATTTTTTTTTAATCTTTAGCCAGCTAGATGGGTCAAGAAACCTGACTTTCGATTGTTGTAACGATAAAAATTTTATGATTCGGATTAGTATACTTCCTTGTGAAGGAAAGATCATTACGTCATTTACGCTTTTTATTGAAAGAGATTATATTATTTGTGTAAGCTTTTTTAAATATACCGCTTACATTTGTTTTTCTTTTTGTTAAGGTCGTCAACTTTCAATCTCGCACTCATATCCTTATGAATTATATGAAAGTTTATTTTACATTATCTTTAATATTTAATTGATTAGATATTTTGAAACGTTTGTTGAATCTTTGAATAAGATTCATATTTTTTTTGTATTATTTTTTTTTCTCAATGACTGGAAGAGGACGTGGTCGCCCTCCAAAAACAAGTTCCTACAGCAGTAGAAATAAACGTTTTAATAGAACGCAGAACCAACTGGATCTAAACAATATGTCTGAGGCAAACAATTCAACCAGTGAAAATAGGAATTCAAATCCTAACGACGATGAAAGTAGTTTAGCTGGTAACAGTGGCGCTCAAAATTCTAAAAATCCGGCAGCAAGTTCAAGTCCGAGTGACGTTAACGCTTCACAAGAAGCAGAACACTTTGAAACTTACGTTCAAGAAGTTGTCGCTGCCACCGTTGGCCTTAATCGTACAGAAGACCAACGTTTTATTCGAGAGGAGCTCGAAAAAAGCCAAGCATATTTGTTAAATCAAGTAGGTGCAGTTGTACGTGAAACCCTTGCAAGCTTAACTCCAAACCTTCAGCTTACTACCAATAATGTTCGAAATGCAGATAATGCAACAACATCTGCGAATAGGCAGAATGAAGAAGTAGTTAATAGACCATCTGTAGTTAATCCTACTCATAATAATTTTCAACCCATTGAACAAGTTGTTCATCCAGTCGATATGACCCGCGGGTCAAATGTTGATAATTTTCTCGCCCAGTTGAGTAGCTTGAACCTCAATGATTCACCTCCGGTTTCAAGTCAACAAAACCCAGCCCCGTCCGCGTCTGGTTCCTTCGTGAAATTTCCAAACTACCATAAATGGGGAATTCGATTTGACAATAAAAATATGTCGGTAGACGACTTCCTATTCCGTCTAGAAAGAGTCAAGGATAGTTACAACGTAACTTGGCCGGAAGTTGTTCTTAACTTCCATCATTTTGTCAGCGGGCCAGTGAAGACATGGTTTTGGATGTTCTTGAAGAACAATCCAAGAACAACCTGGTCAGCACTTCGATTTGCTCTACTTGAACAGTATCGGAGTATAGAGACAGACTCCGAGCTCTCAAGAAAAATGTCTGACAGGAAACAACTTCCTAACGAGAGCTTTAATACATTTTATGGTGATTTAATTCAGCTCAATTCTAGGCTACGGAATCCAAAACCTACCAAAGAGATAATTGAGCTCATAAAACAAAATGTTCGACGAAGAATCGGCGAACTGTTAATAACCTTTAGTACGCATAGTCTACCGGAAATGGTATATGTATGCAGAACTATAGAAAAATTCCCAAACGGAAATGAAGCACGAGCAAGATTTCCCCCAGCTGCTCCAAACCCTCCTACACGACGATTCATCAACGAACTGGATGGTTCACTAGAAGATCCACCCGTTTCAGCACCAGCACCAGTTGAAGCTTTCCATAGGAATTCTAACATACTTAAATGCTGGAACTGTAAGGGCGTGGGTCATTCATTCCGCGAATGTACTGATCCGCGACGAAACCTCTTCTGTTTTAAATGTGGACTCGAGAACGTTATTACCCCAAACTGCGACAAATGTTCGGGAAACCGTCAACAGAGCAATCCTTCAACCGGGGAGAATTGCTCGAGAGTCAGAAACCCGGAGATACCGAGAAACTAGAAATCCCAAAACAAATTATCTTGCTTCGACGTCCATCTGATAACTTTGATATGATTCCTAAGGAGACTCCTGAAGTCAATCCAACTCCTCACAGGAAGACGCTTCACGAGCGTCAGGTGGAGTACTACGAAGCTCGAAAAAGAATCATGAAATTACCTAAAACATCAGCAAAAATCCAGAAACTCAGAGACAGATTTTGTAAAGCGAAGAAACTTCATAAGTCCGTGTCGTCTGCAACTTTGAATTGTTCCTCAGATGATCCTCGCCCATATGTTTCGGTTAACATGTTTGGGAAGAATTGGCTAGGCTTACTCGATTCTGGCGCAAGCATAAGCTGTCTCGGTGCTGAATCTATGGAATATCTTCAGGAAAATAAAATAACATTCAAGAAATTTTCGTCTTCCGTCGCTACAGCTGACGGACATAAACAAACCATTGTGGGTATGATTACGACCCCAGTCGTTTACAAGGGTGTTGTTAAAGATATTTTTCATTGTCCCATCACTAGCGCAGCAGTTGTATCTGGGCGTTGATTTTTGGAGGAGTTTTCAACTCGCTCCAAACCTCATATCCGAAATTTCTCCGCCACCAAAATCTTGTCAGACCTCAAATGAATGTGATTTGACTCTTCAAGAATCCAGAATACTCCAGGATACCATTAAGTTGTTTCCCTCGTTTGCAACGAAAGGTCTCGGGAAAACAAGACTTATAGAACATGTGATAGAAACCGGGGACGCGGCGCCAATAAAGCAGCGTCACTACCCCATATCTCCAGCGGTACAGGCCATGATGTATGCGGAATTGGACCGCATGATTTCTTTGGGCATCATTGAGGAAAGTTCTAGTCCCTGGAGCTCCCCAGTGGTACTCGTGCGGAAACCGGGAAAAAACCGCCTATGTCTAGACTTTCGAAAAGTTAACAATGTGACCAAGAAAAATGCGAATCCAATTGCGCATATAGAGGGACTGCTAGCACGACTTTCAGATACACACTTCATTTCGAGTGTGGATCTGAAAGATGCGTACTGGCAGATACCGCTGGGGAAAGGTTCAAGGGAAAAGACCGCTTTACCGTCCCCGGGAGGCCACTGTATCAGTTTAAAGTTATGCCTTTCGGCCTTTCGAATGCAGCGCAGAGTCTCAGTTATCTGATGAACCTGGTAGTACCCCATGAGTTAAGAGACCAAGTCTTCGTGTACCTGGATGATCTATTGGTTATCTCACGGACATTCGAGGAACACATCAAAATTCTGAACACCATAGCGAAGAGACTACTCGATGCTGGTTTAACAATCAACGTCGAGAAATCGAAATTTTGTTTTAGAGAGCTTCAGTACTTAGGTTATGTTGTAGGACAAGGCTGTCTAAAAGCAGATCCCGCCAAAATTGCTGCAATACTCGATTTTCCTGTACCAAAAACCCCAAGATAAGTCAGAAGATTTCTTGGTATGGCTGGATGGTACAGGAGATTCGTAAAGGACTTTTCTTCTCTAGCAACTCCTCTGTCTGACTCGTTAAGGAAAAACAAGAAGTTTGTTTTTGACGAAAAAGCCATTGAAGCGCTTAACGCGATTAAAAATGAATTGACTTCAGCACCCGTACTCATAAATCCGGATTTTTCCAAAGAATTTATCATTCTTTGCGATGCGTCGGCAACAGGCATCGGATGTGTTCTTTGCCCGAATCAAAGTCAATAGATCCTGCCGATGTTCTTCACATCGATTTGGATGATCCTAGTTTCAAATCTGAGGAGTATCAAAAAATCATCGAACACATCGGACAAAATAAAGACCAGCTCCCTGACCTTCAAGTTTCGAACCATTTCGTATACAAGAAGGTCAGATTTTGCACAGGGAATCCACTCCAAGACGATTTGGTTTGGAAACTATGGATTCCATCTGCGCTAGCCGAACGTTTGATCTCTCTTGCTCATTGTCCACCTCGAGCTTCACATGGTGGTGTTACGAAGACCCTATATCGCCTACGACAACAATGTTTCTGGCCAAATATGGCCACCCAAGTGAAAAATTTCATTGCAAACTGCGAAGTTTGCAAAATGACGAAAGCACCTAACGCGATCTTGAGAGCTGAAATGGGAAAAGCTTTTATAGTTGAAAGACCCTTTCAGCACCTCTACATTGATTTTATTGGACCCTATCCACGGTCAAGAAGTGGAAACACCCAGATTGTCATAGCCCTTGATCAGTTGACAAAGTTTGTCCTGGTCAAACCACTTAAAAGAGCTACGGCTGAAGCGGTGTTAAAATTCCTCCAAGAGGAAATATTCCTGGTCTTCGGCGTCCCAGAAAGTATCCTTTCTGACAATGGGACGCAATTCATCGGCCGTGAATTCTCGAAAATGGTAGACAATTTTGGGATAAAGCATTACCGAACGGTCGTTTATTCACCACAATCAAATGCGAGCGAGCGCGTGAACCGTTCCATTCTTGCCGCGATTCGTTCATACGTGAATCCAAAACAGACAAACTGGGATGCTCACCTATCTTCCATTAGTAGTGCTCTTCGAACAACAGTTCACTCAGCTCTTGGTATGTCACCATACGAAGCCCTTTTTGGTCAACGAATGATTGAACACGGGGCTGACTATAAACTTCTGAAAGACCTAGGTGGCTTAAACAATTCGGAGATAGATTGGCTCCCAAAAGTAGCAAAAATGAATATACTGCATTCATATCTCAAAAATGCATTAGAAAAGGCCCATGAAGCTTACGAGAAAACTTACAACCTAAGAAGTAGGATTGTTGCATATCAGGTAGGTGACCAATTGTTTTAACGTAACTTTGTGCTTAGTGACGCATCAAAACACCTTAATGCCAAACTTTGCCCAAAGTTTGTTAAGGTGACGGTCAAGAAAATCGTTGGGAATAATCTGTATGAGGTGATAGATTCAAAAGGTTACACATCAGTAACACATTCCAAAGATTTGAAGAAATAAAACTTCTTTAAACAAAGTTCATGCTAGCCCGGTCTACTCAGCTGTGCATGAGACACTTTTTTTTCAGCGGTTGCTAATAAAGATAAAATATGTATCCGCTTATTCTTTTAACGCGGTTGCCCATGTTAAAAGGATAAGATTTGTAGGGAACCTAACCTTATACCCGACAAGAAAAACCAGAAGGATTTATTTAAAACAAAAATTAAAGAAAAGAAGAAAAAATTTAAATTTAAAGGAACATCTAATAACACTATCGCTAGTTTCAAATAGAATATCGAGTTCATTATGTAGAGTTTTATTTTCCTATCATTCCTATGTCCATGATCCATAATTCCTATTTTCATTAATCCCTATATACCCGAAAACAAGTAGCTGATGCGAAAACGATGACAAAGGAAGAGAAGTTCTGATATCTGCAGTGAAACGACCAAAATTGGAATACTGCATCGATAGAGGTTGGTCCGTTTAATCGGTATTCTCTTTTCTTTATAAAAAAAAAAGGAATACAGCAAGAAAAATATCCACAGAAAGTCAGTCTGTACCTGGGCTCATACGGAGTTGGCTATAAGAAGTAGAAGATAAGTTTACACTATATAAGTACGGTTCAACAAAGCGCTTTTTACTATACCGAGCACCGAAAAATCGAAAATAAATTACGAGCTTTATAATTCGGATTTAAATAATTAAAATAGTCCATCGTTTGTTTCATCAAATAAAATCAACTTATCAGAAATTATAAAAAGTAATCCGACTCCTAACACGCTTACGAGCACCAGTGCAGGCGTACCAAGACGTACAGTCCAATTGTACACGCAAGCCAGCGTTTCCATCGCTCGACAATCATCTTAAGCCAGTAATCTTCGCAAGTATCCTGATTCATGAATGAAGAAATTCAATAGGAAAATCAACACCAACCATCCATAAGTTGACCTATCGAAGAAACTTCTGGGCGAGCATCTGACCGAGTTAAGACGTCCAAAAAGGTCTTGACTGAGTGAGAACTCGTTGATAATCGTGGCTTATCAATTGTTCAACTCTCTAAGCACAGCACGCATAAAAAAAAAGCGCTAAGAAACTACAAAGCAATTAAAATCCACGAGCATCTGACCGAGTTAAGACGTCCAAAAAGGTCTTGACTGAGTGAGAACTCGTTGATAATCGTGGCTTATCAATTGTTCAACTCTCTAAGCACAGCACGCATAAAAAAAAAAGCGCTAAGAAACTACAAAGCAATTAAAATCCACGAGCATCATCATCTTTCCACCAACGACATCGATTATCGAACAGCTCAACTCTCTCAGCTCGCATGGTAAAAAAAAAGAGAGAAAAAAAAAAAGTGCAAAAAAATTACAAAGCAAACTACGGCAGATACACACAAACCCAAGGCCGTCATCGTCAGGAGAGCACCACCGATCTAGCCTCCAATTTTACTGTCATCGATGCCCCAAGAGCAGCTTACGTTGGAATCATAATCTTCGGCGATTCTATCCTAAACCATCATCATCATCAGCGTACGCGGAGAGGCTACTTGAGACGTAAATGACATCATCATCGGCCCCAACTATCGCATCAAAATTGAGTTTCCTAGTTTCCTTCTCTTCATCTCCTCTCCTCACAACTTAAATAAATTATTAATAAAAAGATAACTATAGATCTACAGGAATTTATGGAAAAAAAGCTAAGTTTTGGATAAAATTATTGTGAATATTAAGCGTTCAAATTAAGATATATATATTTTTATATTTTTAATAGAAAAGAAATCCAACAATAAGTATATAAACGGAGTATCGGCGGTCCAGTAGAAGCTGTGCACAGATTCCACCAGGATCCTCAGAGCCTGTAAGATTAATTATAAATATCCGGTACACTGACATACATGTTTAAATGTTTTAACCTGAAAAGTAACAGGGTAAGTCTTCGCTTTGGTATATTTTTATTTGAACGTGAGATATATGATATAACCTGAAAAAAGTAAAGAAATAATAGAGAATATCAGCCTAATCCATATAAGTTAATCTATTGAGTTGAAAACTTACATTTTTTTTTTGGAACATTTGTTTTGATTTATTATCCCTTCCTATTTCCCCATAATTTTTTTTTTATAATAATAAACATTTTTTTTTCAAAAAAAAAAGGAGAAGTGTACCTACTTAATATTGAGAGTACTACAATTTTGTTTAAATTTATTCAGACAAAAAGAGATTTAAAGTTTAAATTTTAAGAGAATTAATTATATTTAGCTTAAAGAGATCATTTAGATCTATGAAATTCAATCTCCAATACATGAATGTTAGTATTTTTTTTTTTTGGTTTTGATTCAAATTTTTTATTGAACTTAGGTAAGACTTAAAATTTAGTTTTTCTTTTTTTTGTTAAGATATTTATGATTTTTTTTTTTGTTGTTTTTAATTATTTAATAAACCTTTTTGGAATATGTAC